>LR545011.1:44389-187587 GCA_900536305.3 Caenorhabditis sp. 40 LS-2015 | reverse complement strand
GCGGCGATGAGTCAGGGAGAATTTGAGGGCAAATTCCATAGACCCTGGCTCAAATCGTCGCCAAGTTGGCAATTTCCGCCGAAATAGGCTGGAATTTGACAACAGATTCTGAAATGAAGCTATGTTGCATGGTCCAGAAAAGATGGAGTAGCTTACATCAAATGATCGCTGGATTGGTAGAATGCGTTGATGGAATAGATGATGCCGAGTGGAGCTTCAGCGATGAAAAACGCCACTGTCATGGTGATGACGAGGGATGTGGTGTGGTCGTTTCTGAAAAAAAAGACGCATTGTTGATCAGACATATGAAAAGATGTTTAGGGACATAGGTGAAACCTCTACATCAAGATACTCTTCCGTAAATCTGCGAATGTCCCTAGGTCTAGATCCCAAAGTTTCAGGTTCCCGAAAGACCCTCTGGACCTCCGAACACTTGAAAATTTGTATACCCCCTCTCAAACCTCATTGCCACTTTGCTTTGACTCCTTGCCTTCTTCGCTTTGCTCAACGCCCGAATCAGAAGAACCGTCAAAATTGGAAAACAAATGCATGGTATGAACTGGAACCGGTTTTTTTTGTCAAACTTTCCTCCATTCCTTACCTTCGACACCACTGCATCAACCATCAAATAGATTCTTAACACGATTCTCTCGTGCATCGTGAAAAAGTTGGCCAAGTTCATAGAGAATCTTGGTGGATGTTCAATGTCTTGAAACTCTTCGCAACTGATCGGTAGATTGTCGGTACGGTTTTCAACGACATAGAAGCGAAGATTGTAGAATATGGATAACGTGCTGGCCAGGAAAATGACTATTAGAACCACGAACCATCCGAATTTTTGTTTTGTTAGAGATGGATTCCTCAAAAAAAAAAAAACATGAAACCAGTTTCTCTTCCAACGTCTTACTGTGTCCCCAACATGTTCTTCACTATCATTGTTCTCACTGTGGCCATCATCAAGCCGAGCCAAGTGGAACATCTTCTGAAGTAGTCTTGAAGGCCCCAGATGGCCATGTCGAAGTAGAGCTTGGAAAGAAAGTTGGAAGTGACACACTCGTTATTTTCAATGTCTACTAGACTGGCATGCTTGATTACTGTGAGTGAGAGAGTGAAAATGTCAACGATTGCGATGCCAATCATAATGGTGTTCGTGGAGGATGACTTCATTGAGGATCTGGTTAGGATGATGAGATGGAGGATGTTGATGAAGATGGAAATGAAAGAGAGGAATAGGTTGGCAGTGTTTAGAGGATCGGCGATGGATCTGGAAACGGAAGATTTGTCGGAGTAAAAAGTACGGGATTCCAAGAATCTCAGAACCTCTCTCAAAATCAAAAAACATCTTACTCTATGAATTCGATGATGTGAGTCATGTCACTCTTATAAACACTGCCCACAACCACCATATTGACAAGTTACACTTTTTGGAATCTGAAAATCAAGTGTTCTGTATACGAACGAATTCTGAATCTTCAAAAATTAAAGCACAATACACAAGAAAATGAGATTTCAAGAGGAGCCTGAAAACATTCAGCCTGATTCTTTTTGTGACCAATTTTCCACCCTGGTTTCTCGAAGAACACCGTGAGAATAACAAACTAGAAGACGAAAATTGGTTTTCTGAAAGTTCGAAAAAGAAAACACTCCTGGAATTGAAATTAGTGTTCGCTGGAAGAATGCTTCTGTTTCTTTGATTGAACACTTTCAGATCGTTTCCTGGTTTCTAGGAGAAGACGTACCAATTTGAAGAGGAAAATGAAAATCAGCTATGAAGATGTACATTTGTATTATCATATTCTCAGAATCTCGAAAAACTTTAAATTATCTCCGATCACCTTTCAAACTCCATTCATGTCATTTCATTTTCTTTGAGCCCAATCATTAAATGTTACCCTGCTACACAGGGTACATAAAACACAGTTCATTAGTGACTGATAAGACACGAAAAGTTTCGTCCAATCGTTCGAGATGCCACTGAAAATCAGTCAAACTGTCATAACGAGTCGTGACCAACACATGGGGTGCACCCCTTCCCAGGGAATTCCGTATAAAAGAGGGCTGGCTTTTATCAGTTACATCAGAACGATAGGCAATGTGCTCTTCGTTCTGTGCTCGTTTATCATGGAGGGTGCTACTCGTGCTCGTGACCTACAGTCTATTGGTTCAAAATGGGGCAGAAGCTAAGAGTGATCCAGAATTGCATATGACTACGGTAAGTTAGAGTCTTGAAATCTAGATATTATCGGAATGGGATCCAAAGGGTTCAGGAGATTCTGCGATTCCGAATTGATCAAGAATTCTATGAAGCCACAAACCCCACACATTTTAGAATCAGATACCCCCAAAATGTTAACAACATTCTATTCGTTAACCTGAAAAGAGAAAATAACTAACGAGTATCTCAAGTTTATGAATGACTGAAAATCTGACCGCCTACATGTCAAAACTTGAGAAAATAACAAAACTTATAAATACATTTTCCCCTGCGGTGACTAAGAGGAAGTTATTTTATTTTCGTGTTTCAATTTGATTGATTAACCAATCAGTCCAGATCCAGCAAGAAATCAGTTCAGATCCAGCAAGATCCGGCAAGACTAGACTAAAGATTTTCTAATTATTATATTTTGGACATTCTGACAGAATTTAACATAATTTCGGGTACATACTGTGTCAAATTGGTGTCAATCAAAGTAACGTGATTAGAGCGTGGGCAGAAAGTAAGTAGTCAATAGGATAGTCGGACAACCAGACACACAGATGATACTAATGCTTTGCACTTTAGCATGAAATTCAACTCAAAAAGAGGTATTTGATCTACCACCCAAAACTGAGACAATTTCAGCCCCAAATAATCGAGCGATGGGGATACCCGGCGATGATCTATTCGGTCACCACAGACGACGGCTACATTTTGGAACTTCACCGGATTCCACACGGGAAAAGTGAGTAGAAGGGCAGGGACTCTTTGAGTGAGAGAAAAAAACTCAAAAGCTTCGGTAAAAGGATCTGGATAATAGTTAAAGATTGAACATTTTCAGCGAATGTGACTTGGCCGAACGGAAAACAACCGGTTGTTTTTATGCAGCACGGACTTTTGTGTGCCTCCACTGATTGGACAATGAACTTGCCGGAGCAGAGTGCAGGTGTGTTAGGATAACAGGAACTGGAAGAAGCTATTCAAAAAGGCTATGTTCTCGACTGAATAGAGTATCTCAATAGAGTCAGGAGCAAACAAACTAGGTGCTCAGGCCGCGTAAAAACTCTGAAACTTTCTAAGGAAATTATGAAGTTAAACTTAACAACAAATAAAGACTTTTGACCTAGAAAAAGTCCATCAACCAGAGTGTTATTACACTTTGACTCATCCTGATCATCGTAACAAGAAATGAAAATTCTAGAGCATCCCCTTANCATCAACCAGAGTGTTATTACACTTTGACTCATCCTGATCATCGTAACAAGAAATGAAAATTCTAGAGCATCCCCTTACAATGAAGACCTGCTAGACGCAAGTTTAGCCAAACCTCGAAATGTTTTATCTTGACAGCATCACAAATTATGGGTAAGTATGCGATTTTTTTTTTTTTTTTTGGTTAATGAATACCTATTTTGACTGCTCATTACAATAACAGACCTTCAGAACACGAAATATTCTGATTTTTGGCTTGTTAGTGGGCTCTGAAATATATAGAAAAAGAATGAGAACACGCCTGAAAAAAAACACAGAAGATGTGTCATGTCATCTGAAGACATCATCGAATTTCAGACCGCCTACAAATCTAAACTTTCAGCTTTCATTTTCGCCGACGCCGGCTTCGACGTGTGGCTCGGCAACATGCGCGGTAACACCTACAGCATGAAGCACAAAGATCTCAAACCCTCGCACTCGGATTTCTGGCAGTGGAGTTGGGACGAAATGGCCACCTATGATTTGCCAGCGATGATCAACAAAGTTCTCGAGACAACCGGACAGGAGAGTTTGTACTACATGGGACACTCGCAGGGTACTCTCACAATGTTCAGCCATTTGTCGAAGGATGATGGAAGTTTCGCCAAGAAGATTAAGAAATTCTTCGCATTGGCACCAGTTGGCTCCGTGAAGAATATCAAGGGATTCTTGTCCTTCTTTGCTCACTACTTTTCGTTGGAGTTTGATGGCTGGTTCGATATCTTCGGCGCCGGCGAGTTCCTCCCGAATAACTGGGCCATGAAACTGGCGGCCAAAGACATTTGCGGAGGCCTTAAGGTAGAATCAGACCTTTGCGACAATGTCTGTTTCCTGATCGCCGGTCCCGAATCGGATCAATGGAACTCCACAAGAGTCCCTGTCTACGCTTCTCATGATCCCGCCGGGACAGCCACCCAAAACATCGTTCATTGGATTCAGATGGTTCGTCACGGAGCTGTTCCAGCTTATGATTGGGGAACCAAGGAGAACAAGAAGAAATATGGACAGGTGGGTCGATAGAGCGTAATTACATTCTCTCTTCTTTGTTTGCATGTATTCATCCTTCAGGCCAATCCTCCCGAGTACGACTTCACTGCTATTAAGGGAACGCAAATCTATTTATACTGGAGTGACGCAGATTGGTTAGCCGATAAGATAGATGTGACGGACTACTTGCTGACACGACTCAATCCAGATATAATTGCGGTGAGACCAAGATTTAAGATTTGATCTAACAAATGTTTTTAGCAAAACAACTACTTCACCGATTACAACCATTTCGACTTTGTCTTCGGTCTCCGCGCGGTCAATGACATTTACAATCCAATTGTCGACATTTGCACCAAGGATTATAATGGAAAATGATTTACTTATGTACATATGCATATGAATAAATATGAGATTATAAGCAAGACTAATAGAATCCAGAATCCACGAACATTTCAGGATGTGAAAATGCGACTTTGAGCACGTTGAAAACTCGACCGAGCTCGCGATTCGGTCGGTTTTCCCAAATGGATTTCTGAAACAGATTATATCAATATTCAATTTTTTTGACTTACTTTCAGTGTTTGACCTACTTTCAGTGTTTGACCTACTTTCAGTGTTTGACCTACTTTCAGTGTTTGACCTACTTTCAGTGTTCAACCAACTTTCATTTCCTAACCTACTTTCCGTTTTTGACCTACTTACAGGATTTGACCTACTTACAGGTTTCGACCTACTTACAGGTGTTGACCTACTTTCAGTTGTTGACCTAGCTTACCTGCACCAAATTATTGGCCTTCATTATCTCATTCAACCTCAAAATGTATCTCGGCCTCCTCTGCTCCGTAACATAGTACTCATGAAGATCGTTAGCCAAGACTTGTTGAAAATGATCGGTAATCTTCTGAACCTCTCCTGGATACCGTTTCCCGGTATACTCGAAACACAACTGGGCAAACATAAAGGTGAGCTCTACGTCAGAAGGATCCAGGTTTTCGATAGCATTCATGATTTCGAAATCTTTACGATTGTGAGAGAAAAAGTATCTGTAAGAGACCTGATGTGATTTTCTTCAATTTTTGAAACTCACCTGAAAACATACTCCTGCGGATAGTCACTCATCCAGCTAACATCCATTTTCGCCTTTTCCCGATCCATTATAGTATTCCTGATCACTTTTTGCAGTTTTCCAGCGTTCTGGTGAGTTTTTCGATACGCTGCGGTGGTAGAGCACTTGTGAAGTTTGCTCCAAACATGCCACATACATTGAAGGATTTTCATCTTAATCAGAAATTGAAAAACATCCTGATTGCTCATTCCTACCTGAGTACTTCTATCCAACTTCTGAAACTCATCAAAGTGCATAATCCATTTGACAACTTTCACGAAATAATACTCAATTATATCCATGAATTCTGTCTTTCCAATCGTTTCATAGAACTTCACATTCTCGGAATTCAATTTGACTAGATTGAAGCCAAGGGTCAGTTTTTTCAGCTGATTCTCAGCGAAAATCGGAGACATCCCGCCTAGATTCAGAAGACGTGTGGCTTCTGAGATCAGATGATTCACGTTGATAAAGTTTTTGGGATCAAACGAAGAATAGTAGGTTGGGATCTCGGGATCACAGAAGAGAAGGAACTCTGGGCGACCGACGAAAGCGGACACGCTGGGGACTATGCTAGTTTCAGAGAGAAGAATCGCGTCACGGTTGTATTGGAATTCTGAAAAGGAGAATTTCAGAATCCATTGGAGTTTCAGAATCTCAGAGCCCCAAAATCCATCGAAATCTTAAAACTTAAAGTATACAAAAACTCACTTTCCGTCCTCATCCCCACTTCCACACACTTTCGAAGTCGACAATTTTTACAAATGCATCTGAAATTTGTCAGGAAAGGAAGTTTTGTTTGATCTACTCAAAAATTTTCGATCTACTCACGTCTTGTAATCCAGACCTCCACCATTCCGACACTTCTTGTTCACCCATTTCGAATTTGCTGTCCGTCTGAAATTATACTTTCACGTTCTTGGTGTTACCTCAAACTGGCTATACATCTAGTTACAGTATTTGTCCTATTTTTCAGTGTTTGACCTACTTTTCAGTGTTTGACCTACTTTTCAGTGTTTGACCTACTTTTCAGTTTTTAGTTTTCGACCTACTTTGCAGTTTTTGACCTACTTTTCAGTTTTTGACCTTCTTAGACTCACCGAAAAAACGCCGCACATGCTCGACAGCTGAAAACTCCGAAATGGTTGCCATGAGCTTTCTTACCACAAACTCTACACGGGAATTGGGCGATCGTCATTGTTGCGAAACTAGCAGAAAATAACTAAAAAATTTGGTCGAAAAAATGAAAAAATTGTAAAGAGACGCAGACAGTTATAGTGAAACTTGTCGACCATCAAACCAGCTGATAAGCGAAAGAAAGTGTGATGCAGAACTTTAAAGTTTATTCTATGTGTGTATGTACATATTACAGATTTTGATGTGGTCCATAAAACGCAATAACTGAAAAGGGGGAAAATGCAGATCATATGAAAATTATGCTCTATGAAGGTACGGTATTCTGAATTCGACTATGTAAAACTACAAAACGGAGAATCCTCGAACATTTGTGGATGTGAGAATCCAATTTTCAGCACGTTGAACACTCGATTCAGCTCGCGATTCGGGCGGCTCTCCCAGATGGATTTCTGAAAAATGTTGTCGTTGCTTGTCTCACACGATATCCCTAAAAACTGAACTTACCTGAAGCATATTATTGACCTTCATGAGCTCAGCGAGTCTCTTGAAATATCTCGAATTCTTCTCCTCGACAATATAATAAACATGCAAGTCGTCCGACAAGATCTGTTGAAATCGATCGGTAATTTTCATGATTTCTCCTTGAAATCTGTTTCCAGCATATTCGAAGCACGTCTGAGCAAACATATAGGTGAGCTCCACGTCTGTGGGATTCAGTTTTTCCAGGCAATCGATCACATCCATCTCGTAGACACTCTGAGATTTGAGGTAGCTGAAAAGCTGATTTACTTTCAGTTTTCACATTGGGTTTATGACCTACTTACCATCCAACATGTTCTCTCGGAAGATCACTCATCCACTCCGTATCCAATATCGCATTCATATCCTTCATACACGCATTTCTCAGAATTTTCTCATGCTTCCTGGCGCTCTTATTGGCCCTTCGGAACATTGCCGTCGCTGAGCACTTGTGGAACTTCATGAAGACGTGCCAAATCGATTTGAGAAGGTTCATCTGAAGTCCGAAATTTCAGAATTTGCCCCCGCAACTTTTATCTCTCACCTGCATATCTTTTTCTAGTTTCTGAAACTCGTCAAATCTGATAATCCACTTGATAACAGAGACGAAGTAGAACTCAATGACATCCACAAACTCTGACTTTCCAAACTTTCCACAAAATTTCACATTTTCAGCATCAAGTTTCAAGAATCTCGCTCCGAAGCTCAGCTTCTTCAGCTGATTCTCAGCTAGAATTGGAGCCTCGCAACCGGAGTTCAGAAGACGTGACGCTTCAGAAAAGAGATTCTGAAGGTCGATGAATGTGGTGGAGTTGGATGGTCTGGGGTCACAGAACATCAAAAACTCGGGACGACCGATGAAAGACGCCATGCTGGGTGAGATTTCGATTCTGGTGGGGTTTTTGGAAGCGAGGGAGAAGGTTTCACGGCCGTATTGAAACTCTGAAAAGTATGATCCTGGGATTCTGAGATTCTGAGATTCTAAGATTCTAAGATTCTGAGATTCTGAGATTCTGAGGTTCCCGCATTTCTAATACTCACTCGTTGTCACCATTCCGATTCTCAAGCACTTTTGTAGCCGACATGGTCTGCAGAAGCATCTGAAACAATATTGAGCTAAATTTTGTTCCCAGTAAACTGATGAATCCAGTTTTTTGTTTGCTTGTTTCTATAGACCACCACTTTGAAATTCATAAGTTCTTCCTTGTCCACTTATGTCTTCACAAACAGAATTGAAAACTCACGAATCTCGATTAGCTGACTTCCTCGAGCATTTTGCCATGACCCATTTTGAATGAGCGTATCTTCTGAAAATCGAAAAAAAAAGAAGTCCCCGTAGATCAAATCGCAGATCAAAAACTCACCTAAAAAACGCAGCACACGCTCGACAACTTCTCACACCGAAATGAAGTCCATGCGAATCTTGCGAACAAATCTTGCATGGCACAATCGACAGATTCGTCATTTTTTCTGACCAAATTTTGCTTTCTGCTATCTTATGAGTGTACGAGCGGAAAAGAGAGCAGCGTGTCTATGTTTCGAGACTAACTCACTGGGCAAACACAAAAAGTTGGAAACGCGGAGAATGAGAGAATTTTTCGGCAAAAACCCCGAGAGAAGAGGAAACGTAGGCATAGAAACACATAGAAACGAGAGCGATCAAAAATTGACAAATTTTACGGGCACTTTGTTTGAAAAAAAGGAAAATGGACAAACTTTTTTCGTGTTTCGAGATTTCATAATAGCGCAAAGAACAAGTAAATTAGTCACCGTAAAAAAAAAATTTATTCGAAATCCGGAAGAGAATACTGAAAGTTAGACTATCAGACGCTACTACAAAATGCACAATCTTCGAACATTTGTGGGTGTGAGAATCCAATTTTGATCACATTGAACACTCGACCCAGCTCTCGTTGTGGTCGACCTTCCCAGATGGATCTCTGGAAAAAATTGGATTTTTGTCTGTCTGTGTGAAGGAACATCTGGCTGTCCGAATGCCTGTTAGGTATTGGGTTTTCTGGATATCTGATTGTCTGTGTCTGTCTGTCTGTCTGTCTGTCTGTCTGTCTGTGTGTGTCTGTTTTTATGACAACTCAAAGTCAGTTGAATGGAAGTGGCTTAGAATCCGACAACTCAATGAGTACGGTAGCCTCATTCTCCGTTTTTCAAAACGGATCGAGTTTCCCTGACGTGATATTATTGGTCACGACTGGCTTTCAGAATTCAGGAATCTGAATCTGAAGATTCCAGAATTCATCAGAATCCATCAGAATCCATTGGAACTAATACGAATCTCAGAATCTCAGAATCGCAATGCTTCTTTACCTGTATAATATTATTCACTTTCATCAGCTCTGCTAGCCTCTTCAAATATCTCGGATTCCTCTCCTCCTCTGTATAATACACATGCAAATCATTCGACAAAATCTGCTGAAATCGATCCGTGATCTGCATAATTTCTCCTTGAAATCTTTTCCCCGCATATTCGAAACATGTCTGAGCAAACATGAATGTGAGTTCCACATCTGTCGGATTCAATTTTCCAATCTCTTCTATCGCCTCGGATTCGTGAATGTTTTGTGATCGCATGTATCTGAAAATGGGTATTTTTTATAGTATAAACCACCAAATCTTACAATCCAATATACTCATGCGGATAATCACTGATCCATGATGTATCCAACTGCGCTTTGTCCTGATCCATGCACACATTTCTCAGCACTTTTTGATGTGGTCTCGCGTTCTCGTTAGCTTTTCGAAACATAGCTGTCGCGGAGCACTTGTGGAACTTCATGAAGACGTGCCAGATTGAGTTTACAAGTGTCATCTGAAGCTTTTTAATTTTAGAAATCTTATGAATCATTTTCACCTGAGTGCCTCTGTTCAGAATCTGAAATTCATCGAATCTCAAAATCCATTTGATGACCGTCACAAAGTAGTACTCAATGATATCAATGAATTCCACTTTTCCGAAACTCCCATAAAACTTGATATCAGAGGTGTCTAACCTCAGAAAACTTGCACCTAGGTTCAACTTCTCCAGCTGGTTCAGATGGTTAGCATTAATCGGGGTCTCACAACCTGAATCCAGAAGACGGGAGGCTTCAGAGAGCAAGTGTTGAATGTCAATGAAAACTTTTGCATTCGAATACTGCGGATCGCAATACATCAAGAACTCGGGGCGTCCAAAAAATGACGAAGGGGTATGAAGCAATGGAGGATTCTTGGAAGTCATGGACAGGGTGTCTCGATCATATTGGAATTCTTAAAACATCGGGTTCACAGACTTGAAATTCCGAATAAGAACTCACTTGTAGTATCCATTCCCATTTTCAGACATGTTTGAAGACGGCACGGTCTACAGAAGCATCTGGAAGAATATGTTTGGTTGCCTTCAATAGGTCAGCCGTCTAAAAAGAATAACTCACACTCCTCCATTCACGTGTTTCTTCGTGCATTTCGCAATCACCCATTTGGAATGAGCGTATCTTCTGAAGACATCAAAAATTTTCATGGTAGATCAAAACTTGTAAATCAAAAACTTACCTAAAAAACGCAGCGCATGCTCGACAACTCCTCACACCGAAGTGTTGTCCATGAGAGTCTTGACCACAAATTTGACAAAAAGTTCTTGGAATTTTCATCATGTTTTCCACAGGTTTCCGGCTGGAAAAAGGATTGTGCGAAAACTGTTTTTTTTTCTGTAGTCAAAGTTTGAAACTTCGATCGTGAAAAAGAAGAGAAAAAAAAGAAAAACGAGCGAAAAGTCATTGACCAAACAGATGATAAGAAAATAGAGAAAACCAAAAAATGAGAGTAAGATGATTGATCGGAAAATCTTTAGTTTCAGTGTATACTGATGATTGTCGTCTCTTGTATCCATGAAAATAAGGTTCCAGAAATTCTGCAAATCTTATCGAAGTTTCATTAGTTGTTTCTTGAAAATGGTGATCTGACCATGATGCAAGTTGAAAATAGAGTATAGACTTTGATTGATAGCGTAAAAAACTGCGGACACAAACAACGAGAATTGAGAGACGCAGGCAGATCAAGACAGCTGTCTACAGGTTGATTGTCTGTCATATGAGGAAAATTTGGACCTAAAAGAGTTTAGTTTCCATCAAACTACTCAAACCCGAAGCACATCAGTCAGTCATTAAAAACTTCGGCTCTACATGATTTTTTTGGTCCTTAGGAAATTGTTTGGTCCTTATGTTGTTTCGTTTATTGAAAGTAAGAAAGAAATATATCTGCTTTGACAGAACAAGTGAGGGGTGATATAAAACGAACATAAATAAGGACAAACCCGCAAGAGTTGTACCTTATGTGGGGGGTGGGGGAGGGAGGCGAAGTATATTGAGAGGGATGTCAGAAACGAGAAATGGAGGAGTCAAGGAGAATCATAAATTGGGAGGAGGGGGGGAGGAAGGTGTTACAATTGTGAACGATTGCGTTCCAGATGGGAACGGTAAGGGAAAAGAAGTCTTTGAGTTTGGGGTGGTTACAAATAAGCATCATGGGGCGACGGGAAGAGGTTGAGAAAGTGACGTCCTTAAGAAATGTTTTGGTCCTTAAACAACTCATTGCCCCGAATGGCTCATCTTGTAATACCATTTGATTGGAGTGCTCTCAATATTTTTCATTGAACGGTCTGTTTGATATCAGTTTCTTCATTGATTCTTAGCGTATTTTGTGTTCATTTCGATGAATGATTCGCACAAAATACACAATTCCCGTGAATCGCGAATGATCAAGTTCCTGGCGACTTGATCGATTTGCACGGCCTGATCTACAGAAAAAATTGTCCAAGGATAGTGTTTGATGCTTTTCTCTTTTCATTTCATAGTCTCTCAACAACTTTAGAAAATCAAAAGACACAGCTCAGAATGTATCGTTCTTCATCTGCACAAAATACAGAATTTGCGTAGATGGTCTTTGACAAATGAGGAGTGATAAGATATCAAGAACAGTTTTTTTCTGGTATTTAAGCATCCCCTCTATTCGATTTGTTATCATTTCGACCGTTCAGACCATTTCGATTAGTTCGCTTGGCAACCATGAGGTGAACTTTGGCCCTGCTTTTCTGTAAAAAATTTCCACTTTTTCAGTTTTGACTTTCCAGTAGGAATCAATGAGGCAAAGGAGCGTCTCGGAGAGAGGTACAGTAATGACCATAAGATGAGCTTATACCTTTTTTCACAGCTTTGCCAATCTCCATCCGGACACCAAAATCTCCGCGTCTCACGCGAAGCCACTTGCCAACGTCGACCCAATCGTGGTGCCAATCTATCACTCATCCACTTATCGCTTCAAGAGCATCGCGCAATACGATGAACCCAATCATGGCTCCAACTTTGTCTACAGACGGTGCGGGAATCCGACGACGGAGAACGTCGAGGTCGTCATAAACGAGATCGAGGGCGGTGCCGGATCGATGCTCTACAATTCGGGTCTCGCCGCGATCAGCGCTGTGTTTCTGGAGTTTTTGGACGCCGGCACTCACATGATCGCAATGAGCCCGATATACAGTGGAACTTCGAGTTTCATCAATGAAACTTTGAAACGATTCGGGGTGGAGGTCGCTTTTGTGGATGTGGAGAAAGAGGAAGACTTCGTGGGAGTCGTCGAAAAGTCAATTAGGAATAAGACAAAGCTTATCTACTTTGAGGCTATTGCCAATCCAACGATGGCGGTTCCAGACATTTTGGGAACCCTTGAAGTTGCCAGAAAGCATAAGGTTTGTCAATAGAGCGCATATAAAAAAGTTGATTGAACCTCAATTTCGAAAAGCTCAGATCCGCACCTGCATCGATGCCACATTCGCCTCCCCTTACAATATGCAATCGCTGGCTCTCTGAGCCGATATCAGTCTGCATAGTTGGTAAGTGAGACAGATTCTCAATAAAGCATGTTTGGAATGTTGCAACTGCGCTCCGATGAAATCACACTTTTCAGCTCAAAATACATCGGTGGACATACCGACGTGATCGCTGGAGTGGTTACTGTCAAGAATATGGCGGATTGGGAGAGGTTGAAACTCCAACAGATGACCACTGGAAGCGCGTTGGTTAGTGGTGAAAAAGGCAAAGATCAGAGAATCAGAGAATCATTCCAGTCCCCTTTCGACGCGGCTCTCGTCACCCGCGGACTCAAGACTCTGGCCCTGCGAGTGGATCGAATCTCAGAAAACGCTCAAAAAACTGCCGAATATCTTGAGTCTCATCCAAAAGTGGCACGTGTCTTCTATCCGGGCCTACCGTCTCATCCACAGCACAAATATGCGAAACAAGTGATGACCAAGTTTTCTGGAATGATTGCTTTCGACGTTGGAACTGCTGAAAACGCGATAAAGATTGTTGAGGTGAGGGGGATGGAGGGATGTTCTTGGGTTCGATTGAGTTCATTTTCAGTCCCTGAAACTCATCATCCACGCTGTCTCTCTGGGCGGTACCGAGTCTCTCATAGAGCACCCGCTATCAATGACTCATGGAAAAGAGCTCATTCGTTACGGAGATGGACCGTCTGTCGCGCCAGGATTGTTGAGGTTCAGGTGAGAACAGTCTCGAGTGTTCTCGAATTTTTTTGAACTTTCTCGACTATCAGCCACACTCGCTTAAATTTTAGCGTCGGAGTCGAGAATGTGGACGATATCATCGGAGACTTGAAGCATGCCTTGAACCAGTTGTAATTGCTTTCTACAGTTTTTTTTCATAGATTTTTCGAACGTATTTTCATTCTCATTTCCAATAAATGTTTTCTGCATTTCTGGTTTCTCGAAACTGCTCGTTTCTCGAAAGTCAGGCAGCCGAAATCCAATAAGAGAGTGTCAGCAACTGTACACGTCATTGGTTATCGCAAATTTTCATTTTCAAACACTGGCTTCTAGTTGTGACAAGAAAAAGCGGAATCCTTGTTAGTTGTGACAAGAAAAAGCGGAATCCTCGAACATTTCCGGATGGGAAAACCCAATGTTTATCACATTGAACACTCGGTTCAGCTCTCGTTGCGGACGACTCGCCCAGATCGATTTCTGAAAATCCTTTCCTTACTTGTGTGACCCTAACATTTAGAAGTATCTCACCTGCAGCAAATTGTTCACTTTCATGAGCTCTGCTACCCTTTTAAAGTATCTCGGAATCTTCCTCTTCTCTGTATAGTACGAATGCAAATCGTTCGATAAAATTTGCTGAAATCGATCCGTAATCCGCATAACTTCTCCTTGAAATCTTTTCCCCGCATACTCGAAACAAGCCTGAGCAAACATGTAAGTCAGTTCTACATTTGTAGGATTCAATGTTTCCAGATGCTCTATCACATCAGCTTCATGTACATGTTGTGATCGGATGTATCTGAAAACTCAAAAAACTTGAAATGGTTCTCTGAATTTCCACTCACACTTTGACATACTCATCTGGATAATCACTCATCCAACTTGTAATCATTTGAGATTTCACTCGATCCATACAAACGTTCCTCAGAATCTTCTGATGTCGTCGCGCTTCAGCGTTGGTTTTCTGGAACATTGCTGTGGCGGAGCACTTTTGAAACTTCATCCACACGTGCCAAATGGAATAGAGCAGCGTAATCTGAAAAACTCCTAAATTAAGAGTTTCAAGAGTCATCTCACCTGAACACTTCTCTCCAACCTCTGGAACTCATCAAATCTCATGATCCATTTTACAACCGTCAAGAAATAATACTCCGACACATCGATAAATTCCATTTTTCCAAATTCACTATAGAACTTTATATTGTCGGGGTCAAGTTTCAAGAGATTGGCTCCCAGACTCAATTTCGCTAGTTGACTTCGGCTGTCGATCAGAATTGGTGTCTCGCAACCTGCGTCTAGAAGACGTGAGGCTTCAGATAGCAAATTATGGATATCGATGAAGGTTTTCTGCTTGAAAGGTTGAGGATCGCAGAAGATCAAAAACTCCGGGCGGCCCAGATATGATGAGAGGGATGGAACTAGAGAAGTAGTTTGAAGTGAGGACGTCACGGCTTGGAATTCTGAAATCTAGAATGTCTGAACACCGTAAATTTCTCGAAACGCTGGAAAAATACTTACTCTCAGTACTCATTCCAACATCGGCGCATTTTTGTAGACGACATGGTCGGCAGAGACATCTGAAGCACAAAAAATATTACGACTTCAATTTCAAGACGATGAATAAAAACCCACTTTTCCGGATTCACATTTCTCCTGCAGCACTTTGCACCGACCCACTTTGAATTCGCATATCTTCTGAAATTTTCAACACACATCGAAAAACAAAATTTTCATCAAAAATCTAACCTAAAAAATGCAGCACAGGCTCGACAGGTTTTCACGCCAAAATGGGTGCCATGAGCATCTTGCCCACATACTTCGCAGAAAATAATACGAAATTTCGTCATGATTCCAGTGTTTTTTTGGTCTAGCGGTTGGTGGGCAAAAAATGTGAAACTTCTCACAGAGAAAAAATGAAAAGAAGGGAAGAGAGACGCAGGCAGCGAAAGGAAATCGGAATGATGTCACTTTGCCAGACTTCATGAAATGCGACACTTTATTGGAATGCTTATAGATGTATGTACAAAGGTGAACAGATAATAAGATCATCAATAATATCCAGAATCCTCGAACATCTCTGGATGCGAGAACTCGATTTTCAACACATTGAACAGACGACCCAGCTCCATTTTCGGTCGACTCTCCCAGATGGCCTTCTGCAAAAACAAGATCTTGTTTCCTCAAAATTTCAGACGTTGGCTCTTACCTGAATCGCATTGTTAATCTTCATGAGTTTCGAAAGTCTCAAAAAGTATCTGGGTCGATTTTGCTCCTCCACATAGTAATGGTGTAGGTCGTTGGCCAGAATATCAAGGAACGAGTCGGTGACTTTGAGGATGTCCCCTTGGTATCGTTTTCCGGCATATTGGAAGCAAAGATGGGCGAAGAGGTAGGTGTACTCTTCCTCAGTGGGTTCGAGCTCTTTCAGGGCTCCGGTGATGTCAAAGTCGTGGCAAGTTTGGACCATCAGGTATCTAGAAAGTTAGAAATTGATCTACATCGTGATCTTCAGTCTAAATGTACTAGCGAACTTTTCAACAAGCGTAGATCAAATTGAAATTCCAGTCAAGCTATTAAACAACTAAAAGTTTCTGATCTATTGTCCCTAAGAATCCACCTACCTCATGACATGCTGCTTCGGGTAATCACTCATCCATTCCGTATCAATTGACACATTTTCAATATCCATGACCACGTTTTTGATGATCACTTGTGACTTCTTCGCATACGGATTGGCCTTATGATATGCCATCGTGCCGACATACTTGTGCAGTTTTTGGAAGACGTGCCAAATGGATTGCAACAGTGTCATCTGAAACGCTAAGATTCCTCTCTGTAGAAACAAACATATCTCGTTACCTGCAAATGCCGGTTCAACTTTTGAAACTCATCGAAATACATCAACCACTTGGTCACCGTCAGAAAATAGTACTCCCACATCTCCATCAGCTCCTTTTGATCCGCGTGCTCCACTCTTTTCAGGTTCTCCATGTTGAGCCGAACGAATTTGAAACCTTGTGTGAACTTCTTCAACTGGTTCTCCGCATAGACCGGACTATCACAGCCGTAGTTCAGAATCCGTCCGGCTTCTTCGAGCAGATACCGAACGTCTATGAGCACTTTGGTGTTTGGGGCATCTGTATCGCAGAAGAGCAGAAATTCGGGGCGACCCACGTAGGATTCAATTGATGGGGGAGGCAGTTGGAATTGACCGGCGTTGGGGATGATATCTCGATTGTATTGAAATTCTGGAAATAATGAAAGTGTGTCTGATTGTAAAGATGGCCAAAAAAACTCACTAGTAGTGTCCATCCCCGCATCCCGACACTTTTGTAGTCGACACGGTTTACAGGAGTATCTGAAACTTTCAGATTTGCATCATCCCCTCTATCCTCACTTTTTTCGATTATTCAACCCCTTCAAACCTACGTTTCTTGATCGCAAGACCCTCCGCGGCACCCCATCTTGTTCCATTTTGAGTCTGCTGTTCTTCTGAAAACCTGATTCTCAAAACATTTTCAAATTTGCCGCCTCACCTGAAAAACGCTGCGCACGCTCTGCAGCTGATCACACCGAAATGGTTACCGTGCGCTTTTTGATTGCAAATTTTACAGGAAAACGGCGACGTCGAAGTGGATACAACATCCATCGTTAGGCGTGAGAAACCCTAAAAAATAATGAGTGATATTCGATGCCGAAAATTTTTGTTTGTTCTCAGCGTAAGACGCAGGCTCTGAAAGTTTGCGAATAGAGTGCAGATTGAAGAGACGCAGATGGAGAAATGAAACATTTTGGCTGCTGACAGCGGAGAAGACGGCGAAAGAAAGCATGACAAACGAGAAGGAGAAAAATGAAAGGAGAGAGAGAAATGGAAGAGGAAAGTGCAGCCAAGGGGGACTAGATTTTTCAGAGTGCAGGTCAGGGGCAGAAGGTGAGACGGTCACACAAAATAAGAAAATAATAATAAAAATTAAACTCATAACTGGAATCTTCAGCTATTTCAATACATACTCTATAATCTAAACTTTCACCGTGAAAAAAATGGAAATTGAATCTGAATTTTTTTTCTCCGGAAATCATGCGAATTTGGATATGCTTTCAACCAATATTTGATTACTTTTTTTCCGGTAGGATTTCTTGCACTTTTTTGGTCAACTCTATGTATGAATGTATGCATCAGTTGAAAAAAATGTTACTTTAAAAAACTTGCTGAAAACCAGCTGAACACAGCTAATGTACTTTACCTTTTTACTTTGATGCTCCAACATCGTGGCCTAGCTGTCGGATCCTAGGCCGTGTTTCAACTTTTTTACACAAAATGGATCATAATTTGACACGAACAACTCGAAAGCTCAATTGAAAGTTTATCAAACTGGAAAACACAACAAAAATCGAAGACCTTCAAAAATCATCATTCTCCTCGAAATCCTCCAACAAAAACTCCTTCCGGCAAATGACACCTTTCACACATCTTTTGCTAACCCAAACGATCAAGAGCAGATCATTAGACCAGTTCAGTTTGAAATGTTGAGTATGTAGAACAAGATTCGAAACACTGAAAATCACACTAGTTTTCGAGACATTCTATAACAACTTACTACTTCTGAATGGGCCTGTTTTCAATGGCAACATCAAAGTGTGCGAGAAAGTCTTGAATCGAGAATTCTTGCATCAGAAAGATTTCAAAAAACGAGCGAGGTGGGCGTGGTGTGGAGCGGAAATTCTAAAAATTTCAGTGATATTTTAAAACTGTAACTTTCCTTACCTGTACACACTTCCAAGCACTCAAAGAGCTCAAGCTGTGAAAAGTGACTCGAAAAGTGTCACAATGAGAAAAGATCTCTATAGAGTTCGGTATTTTCTCTTGAATCCTGATGTCTTTTAGACTCCTCCAGTGCTCCGTCGCCACCAACTCTTTCAACACTGGTAAACTTTTCACTGGAAATTTCCGAACACGAAGTGTGTTTAGGAACTTTGAGTCGAGAGATTTCATAAAGTTCAAAAAGCTGACTTCGCTCATCTCTCCATAGTGAAATGAGAGTTTTTCGATTTTCATTTTCAGATTCGAGGTTATCAATGAAGCGAATAACTCATTGATAGCATCTGAAAAAATTGTACTTCAATTTGTTTTGATAATTTTTGACCTACCTGGCTGTCTCTGGAAGTTGTAATGATCAACCGTTAACTGCTTGATTCTCGATTTTGGATTCTTGAAAATCAATCGAAAATCTTGAAGCACGTCATCTGTCCCATAAGCCTTGTCGTTGAGAAGTGCTTCAGATTTAGATTCTTCAATCGAAAAATAGATTTGATTTCCCACTCTGGGTTCCACAGTGACATAATCCAAGAAAACCGGACAAGAGTCCACAAGTGTCCTTTCGGATTTCGAAACTTTTCGAAGACAACACCTACAATTTTTCTTGAACATCCGGACATCCAGACACACAGAGACTCACCTTGACTTATAGTCCAGTTTCTTGACCACATCCAACCGAAAGATTTCAGGGAGTTGTAACCAAAACTGCATCATGGTTTTCGCTCTCCTAACAAACTGAATATCAAATGTTCTGGCCAATATGATGACAAATAGTTTCCTTTTTTCTTATCACTCTTCTTTCCCTGTTACTCGTTCTATTTGCATACTATAAAAAAATTCATAGAAACTCGTTCAAATAGACAGAAAAAATGGAAAAAATTATGATAAAACATTTAAAGATCATTAAAATCGACGCCCATCTCGCGAAGATTCATGTACACCGACAGATCCATTCGCGTCCGTTGGTCAGCGTCGTTGGAGACGATGCATCCGTAGACCGAGCCAGCGTCCAGTTTCAGAATGAACACGGTGTTCTGGTCGTGGCAGGAGTGCTTGGAGACGTGGTTGTGGGTGTGGGTGGAACTAAAAGAATAAGAGGTTAGGCGTTGGTGTAAGACGATTGTTTGTAATGCGACGCGTGCTTTTTCAGTACTGGAAGGTCAAAAACCACAACTGATCTACCAGAGAAAGATTGCGGTGGAGCGCATTGGTATGTATCTCTCTGTCTTTATATTCCGATGACTCACATTGATCCCCTCTCCTCCATTGGTATCCTCATCAGATCGAACACATCATCGATAATCGAGTCATAAATCTTCTCATCCGACGCGATGCTAAAGAAACTGTCGATTGGCAGCGCTTCGGTACGGAACTTCTGTAAAATCGTTGAGAATTTTATGCCCAAATTCTACAGGTCATAACAGTTGAAACACTGGTTACCGTACCCCGTCAATCGTTGCGAGACCTTCTCAGCATGTTTCTGAATTTTGATATCATGAAGAGTGTCTCGTAAAGAAAAGGGGCAGTAATTTCAGCGGTAACGACTATGAACTCAAACCAACCTTGACCACTTCCACCAGAGCTTTGCCATTGACAGCCGGAACTTTGATATCAAAGCTGTCAAAGTGCAAGAAGCACTCGATTGGAATTCCCACCATTGCCTGGATGAAGCATTTCTTGGCAGACTCGAACTGCTCCATTCGGATCAAGCCAATCATTGCGAATCGGCACATGCTGTAATTCTCAATCCGAATCGACTCCAGGACGGAAGAATCGAAGTAGGCAAGAAGGTCACAGAAATCTCTGCACTCCTTGTCAATATTCCCGATCCATTGAATCTGCTCCACTCGGATCGCGAACTTGTAATTGAAGTTCTTGTCTCTTTTGTGAGCTCTGATGGCTTTTAGAAGAGCCTTCAAGAAGTGGTCCATGTTGCATCCTGATGTCAGTTTGAGCTCCTTGACGACACTTTTCTTGTTCTTGAAGATCTTCACAACCTCTTCAGCGGCTCTCTCCATAACAAACCGTTTCTCATTGACCAATGACCTGGAATCCGGGAGCACAATGGCTGATTTCAGAGAGAACTGAGCGTCGGTTGTTCCATCGTAGGCTCCCCGGATGTCAAGACTTTTGAGAACATGAGGGCAGTGGGAGGAGATCTCACAGTTGCTCCGAGAGCTGAGTTGGAGAGCCAGTCTAGAAAAAAGAAGAGATATTTTGGTCAGGAGTCTGCTCCTGTCACTGACCTGGATTCCCGATCCAGCATACTGAATATGTCGAGTTTCAACTGCATTGGTAGTTTGTCCCAGATCGAGCTCTCACTACTTTCCATTGACACAAATCGACAATGATAAAACAGCCGAGAATAATCGAAGCTTTTGAAAGTCTGAAAAGAAGGTCTAGACTTTTTGACTCATCGCCAGGACGGGTGACATGAGGACAGAGTACACGACTGGGTGGTCGTGAGAGCGGGGACGTGTACATAAAACAAGACGAAGAGAGATAAGATATAGTAGACACATGGGGGGACGTAAAAAAGACCCCCGCTAACTAGGTCATTTCATTTTATGAGACAGGTGTCTCTGTCTGATTCACGCTTACCGCCTTCTGATTTTGTAGTCCTCGTGGACAGGAGGTTGATATGGGGTACGCGGGAAGGGAGGACTCAGCCAGCAGAGCAGTGCAGAATTTATTAAATACTAATAGTAAGTAGAAGTTTTGTATTCCCGGTGAACAAGGTTGGCAGCCGAGAGAAATGAAACTGTTCTGTTTATGTTTACTCTCCACCGATCTCAATTTATATACGAACCCAATTCTAGCCTTTTTTGTGTTCACGATCTGTACTCTTGACCTTGTGACGACATCACGTGCCTACTCTGGTACAGTACCCAATTTTTTTTTTCAAAAAACCCAAAAAAAAATTCTGAAGACAGAAAGCAACTGACAAACTTTGGCCAGATTAGCCGGCGCGCCAAACCGGTCCGCTGATTTTTTGAAGGGAAACCTTTTTTTATCGGCCGAAAATGATCTGGGAAAAGAGAAGAATCGAAGAGGTGAGAGACATAGAATGGTTGTTCGGTGGTGACCAGGAAATCAAACAATTTTGGGCGTCGAATTGAGGCGAGTGAAACGGTGAGATGAGAAGTTTGAGATGGAGACTGATGGATTGATAATGGGATTTTTTATGATGAGATAAGAAGATTGGAGAGAGAGAGGAGTAAGATGATGTAACGATCTTGGTATCGAATGTTGGAGAGAGGATCTGTGATGTTTTTTGTTCTCGAACAAAGTTTGGACAGATTGAAAAAATTGATCAGGTTTTGGAGTGTTTGCGGTTGACAGAAAACCCACCAAACTTCTATAAAAAATCGAGTAAAATTTCATGTACAATGGATTCCTTCAATGTTCACAACATTCCCTTCACTTTTTGTTCTGCTCGTTTACAGGTACGTAGGTAGGCCCAGTACAACTAGCGACCTGAGCCGAAGTGGCATGAGATCCGACAACCAGACCACAACAGGTGTAGTTCTTTCATACTTTAAAGGAGCATGTCAATTTTCGATGTGGTGGCCGAGTTGTCAGATTTTAGGCCAAGACTGGCTTTCATCCAGAGCTCGACATTCAACTTTCCCCTGCTGCCCTCATTTCTATTCCAACCCAGTAACATCCACGGAACACACCACCACTCATCTTCAAATTCAACTGCATCTATCAAAACCAGTTTCCCCCTCCCTTATCATGATTGTTATGCAGGTACAATCTCGGTTTTTAGCAGAAAGTGAAATACTGATACGTGAATGGGTAGTTCGCAGAGAATCTGCCAAAAAATCGGACGTCGACGAAACAATTATTGGCAATAAACGTGAGGATTATAATGGGAGTTTGAAATCGATGTGACATTGAAAGTGAGGGTGATGTTTGATATGATGAACAGGAATAGGGATTGGCGCATTTCAATGAAGCATTTTATCAACTTTATTGAATCTTGAACATGGAAATATGAGTCTACAATTCAAATCAACGGTGTTCCATTAAAATCCGCATTCAAAAAATCTGCTCGACAAATCACTCCCTTCAGAAAATTCGTTGAAGCCTTGACGACCAAAAACTCCCTGCTCTCTGTCACCCATTTTGGAAACTTCCAGCATCTAGTCTCAACGTTTTCTCTCTCGAAACTTCTGAAATCTAGAGATCTGTTTTTCTCTAGCTTCATTCACCTCACCTGGGGTCTTTCAACGTCATATTCAGGAGGACACTGTAGTTTGGGAGAATTCGCTCCGGCCGCATGGGTTGTTGGGTTTTGATTTCAAAGAAAGTGGAACGGTACTGGAACGATTTTTTGTCAAGGAAGTTCTGCACAACCCTCCTGGCATCCGCTGTCGATATCCAAAACAAGTTGAGTTTCAAGGAATTCAAGTGAAGAAAAGGGTCAATTGGAAGTTGATTGAGTTGATGGAATCCGATTCCGGAGGCACTCTTCCACTGATCCAAACCCACCAGCTGCTCAAAAATCTGCTCATGATCTCTCCCGTCCAATAGTATATGCTTCACTCCAGCCAGTCTAGACAGAAAATGGACAGTGTGGTTGCTAGTGAACAGGCCACTACCCTGGATGTGCACCAAGTATGCCGTGATCTTCTTCGACGAATCCAACGTTTGAAGAGCATGAGACAACATTGGAATAGCATAGTGACAAACTTCGAGTCGCTCGATTCTGAGTCGAGGTACTTCGGAAGCCAGTCGAAAAGCGTCACCGATGTCTGAAAGGGGCACATATCGAACAATGAGCTGCTTGGGTAGGGTGGAGAGGATAACGAAGTTTGGATTGCAAATGGACTTGATCACAAAAGAGGAAATCACAATGGGACAACTGTCGACGATGTCGCGTTCGTTGCTTGAGCATAAACGGAGGTTTCTTCTGCAAAAATTATAACTTTTTAGGATTAGAGAAGGAGAGGGACCTCGCGAAATGGTCCAAGTACTGGACCAGTTTCAGCTTCAGCTCCAATGGGATATCTTGCCAGGTGGGTCGACCAGGTTGTTCCAGGTCTACGGCATCAGACTCGCTAGTCTCCAGAGGGCTTGCAGACATGGACTCGTCACGTGTCTCAGACTTGACCTCACGCGGAACATTAGTCTTTTTAGGAGCTTCAAGTGGCAGTGAGATATTGATAATATCTGCCGACCCAAGGTACACAGCAGTCAGGGTCATTGAGCGGAAAAAAATACAATTTCAAAATCACTTGACCTTTCCACTTCTATACTGATCGGCCACCGACACACATCGGAAAATTTTCTCAAAACGAAACCGGTCAGTTCTTCGACTAGTTACCTAGGGTCGGTTCATTATCGCGTTCACATCAGCCAGGTAACCGATGGTTATCTACTTGTTGATGGTTCGGAATAGGAGAACTTTCGCGCGTGATTTTTTAGTATTGGTAGACACACTTTAAATGAAAAATTAAAGGATCAACTTTTTGATCTGCCAACTTTTCAATTTTTATGTTTCTCATGCATGAAGGATGAGAAAATGTATGCATGTAAGGCGAAAATAATAAAATTTTGTTGCTCCAAAACGTATTTTGGACATCGGAATTTCGGCTCCGAAATTGGCCATTGGATGGTATAGAGTCACAATTCAAGCCATTTCTAAGATCCATATTTTCTTTAATCATTCATAACATAGACTAACAACTGATTCTTGCCATTTCATTACCACCTGCAGCTAGAAAGAAATGAGCACATTCGGATTAACAACGTCATAAGCTTTTCCCTCAAAAAATAGAATACTCAAAAATGTTTCTAGAAACCCCCGAGTTTCTCACCAGCTCCCTTCACTTCATCACTATCCGTGCCACTCCTCTTCACATCTTTGGCATCTACTGTATTCTGTGTGAGACCCCGAAAACAATGCGATCCGCAAAAATGTCTCTATTGAATCTGCACGCGTCCTGCATGGCTCTAGACTGGGGACTAACAGTTTTAAGTGTTCCTTTATTGATTTTCCCTGTCATGGGAGGGTACCCATTGGGGATTCTCACCAATTGGTTCGGGGTGTCTACACTGGCTCAAATTTATATAATCATTTGCACTATTTTTGGTGAGTGGAACGATCCGTAACGAACCGGGTAGCAATGATATGTGGATCCGTCCCGCTTCTGATACGTAACGGACCCGTTACGGATGTTCCTGTTATTCCTGTTCGGATGAATCGCGAATCACCTGTGTAAGCACAAGCTTTCAGCTGTCATTACCTCCATCGTATTGATTTTCGAGAACCGTTACTATCAAGTGTACGCTCGAGAGAAGTCTTGGAGATTTTTCCGAGTGCCATTCATGGTTTTCAACTATTCCATGGCATTTACCCACTTGATACCTGCTTGTATCCTTGTACCAGATCAAAAGATTGCCGTCGATCATGTTCATAAAGTTTGCAAGCGATATTCTCTCATCCTGAAAGTCTTCATTTTTCAGCAAATACCAAATCTTCCTGAAGAACTTCGCTCAGGACCGATTTTCGTTCTAGCCATAGAATATGGTGTCATGATACCTTTCAACGCGGTCTCTGTTATTATGAGTGCCGAATGCTTCTTGTTCATAAAACTAATCGATCGAAATATGAACCGAAGACACTTCTCGAGGTCTGAAGCAACGGTGAAGCTACAGAAAAAGTTTCTAAAGGCTATCCATGCGCAGGTGAGCACATTTAATGCTCAAAACACCCTTATAACCGTTTGTTTCCAGGTCTTGGTATTCTTTATAAACCTGTTACTACCAATGATCTACATCGTGTTCTCCATTATGACCGATTATTATAACCAAGCCGCTAACAATCTTTTGTTCATGTTTTTAGCTTTACATGGTATCAATTCCACCTCGATTATGCTTTGGGCTCATCGACCGTATCGTGAAGTTTGCTCGAGGATGTTGAATAGAGCAAATATAATTTCGAGCGTGTCTAATCGTGTTTCAAGACAACCAAATGTTTCTTCGATTGTTTTGACTTGAATGAAGAATTTGAAGAACATTTTTCAGCCGGAATCGTTTTAGTTCCCAGCATCTGTTTTGAAATCATTCAAAAATATAAGAAAATTTATATCCATGTAACAGTTGAGCCATTAGGGCCCCTGATCTCTGCTCAGATCTTGAAAGGGCCTAGAATTTGACAACATGTCCAGCGCAGGTGTTATCTATCTTCAGAACAGGACTGACGATTTTTTTTTCAAGAATGTGTTGATCAGTTTCGTTTTTGAACTTTCAATCTTTCGCGTAAAAAATATCTTTACGACCTCCTTTGTTACATGAAGTTTGACGTCTCTAACACCCCCACACCACATAACTCCTTATCAACTTGCAGATTTTGTTCAAAAATTCGAAATGCTTTTCGGAACTGCGAGCAAACATACAAACATATGTACATATAACAACTCCCTGACAACCAAGATAAGAGCATTTTTGTTGCGGAACAAAAATGAGAGCGCTGCTCCTTTCCTTACTCTTCCTTCCCTCCGTTTTTGGTGTGATTTGCCGTCAGGGCTATTTCTTGATCAACGGGCAGAAATGTCTGAGAATGTACTGGGATCAGATGTCACAGCCGGCTGCCGAGAGTTATTGCAAAAACGATGGAGGGACGTTGGTCATTATCAGAAACGCCATAGTAAGTGGATTCATAGCATTTGACTAAAACTTGGCTCTCTGCCGAGTACATGAACTCTCAACAGAGCGCGTTTACAAACGTACACAGTTGTCTTTTCGATGATAGCAATATAACGTTTCAAGGATAACCAAGCTGTCTACAACTTTGCTAATCAAGCTGGAGTCAGCGAAATATGGATCGGATTGTCTTGCTTCGACCGCAACACGACATCCTCCTGCTTCTGGGATGACGCTTCTGGAACCGCCGTTTCCTACAGTAATTTTATACCGGGAATGGCGATGATGTTGGGCTATTGTAACATGATGTTTGTCACTCATCCTGGATATGTGGCGAAATGGATGCCTTCTGACTGTAACTACAAGAACGCTCCATATTTATTGCGACCGTTTGTATGCGAAGTTCCGCCCACAGAACCGCGTCAGTAATACGAGTACCCCTTGATTTTGAATCGTTTCTTATTTTCAGCCTGTCTCTATCCGCCATGCGGCTATGTTGAAACTTACAATGGATATGGATACCTGAAATCAACAGAATCAAGTCTCCCGATTGCCAATGGCAGCGATGTCGCTCGGTGTAGAGGATGGGGAAACTTGGTATCGATACACTCGAAAATGGAAGTCGACTACATTCGCAGATTGTACAGAGGCACAAACACCACTCGCATTTATCTTGGAGCAACATCTGATATAAGTGATCGGTGAGCATGCAAAACTTATTGGTTTAAATACATATTTTTCAGATTCGAATGGACCGATGGTTCTCAGTGGGATTTCAATTATATGGATCCGATGAGTTTTCAAAAAGGAAAATGCTTGGCTATGGAAGTGCGGGGATACGGTTTATGGTCTCAAGTGGATTGTGATCAAAAGCTCGAGTACCTTTGCAAGAGGAAATTGGCCGCTCAACCGAATGCTGCTCTCCCAGTTGCTCTCCCCGTCGCCGAGAAGACACCCGAAGTCCTTCTAGACGCTTCGAACTGCAACACTACATACTACTTGGCTCCGGGCTCCATATCCTCATTCGGCTACCCCAACTACAATTCGCCACCTTCCTTCTGCACATGGGAACTTCGAGCTCTCGGCCCTTATCGCTTGGGAATGTACTTTGACTTCTGGGCAACGTATGGAGCATTGAACATTTACAATGAGTCGGGCGAGAATATTGGACAGTTTGTTGGGACTTACGATAGGTCGCGGTTTTCAAGGTATACCCTGTTCAACATTGCCAGAATAACCTTTGAGCCACGACCCCAGACCGGATCGCAGGTTGATAGAGGATTCCATGCCGTTATAATTGCTCTTTAATTGTCGTTATTTTATGGTGGAATGAAGCATTTGCATTTAGTTGAACATTCTAGTCTCTTATCAGCTGTGGCTTATTTGTTCCGAAGTTTTGATCAGGTGTACATGCATACATACAGAAACTTAAAAGGAGATCATTCCTTATCGTCCTCCAAACAGATGTAGCATGAAACCTAGGAGACACATTGAGAATAATTTCATTTTTAAAACTGTCTTAACTAGTGGTACTGATCTTATTGGACACTCTTCCGCTCGAGTCCTCCTTCTTGAACACCGGATGCCGAAAATAGAAATAACAAGTGACCACGTGCACGCGAATGTCTTCAATCAAAGTGCTGCAGAATAATGCGTAGGCGAAAGCGTCAACGAAAAAAAGCTGAGCAATCTGAATCATGGTATTTCTGAGAGGTAACAGTGAAAACCGTACCATGAGCAATGAGAACACAACAAGAGGGATAGTCAAAATCACCATGGTTACTGTAAGTGTCCTTTCTGCTCTCGTTTTGTACTCAGAAGTGGATTCTGGCGTCCTGAAAATCGTTTTTCATCAAGACTTCCAAACCTGCGACTTACGTCTTTTTGCTGCTTCGGATTTTCCACAACATGGATATATTCAAAGCTACTAGAACTACTGTGGTGGTGCCAGTGAATATCAAATGCTCCATTGCAATTGTGTTCTGAGTGTTTTTTTGTCAAGATTATTTGGTTTTTGAGTTTCTCGAGTCTCTTACTCGATGCGTCACGTAGAACATTGAAGAAATCATAACCGATCCAAATGGATATGGAGCGTACATTTGGACACATACAGCTGTCGTCAATAGCTGAGGGATACATAAGATACACGATGTAAGAATGAATATTGGTGACGAAATGGGAACAATCTGGAAGTAGTTGAAATAGCTGGAAGGCAACTTCATTGCAGCTCCCAAATGCATGCCACGGTTGCAAGGGGCGGAGCTTAGCGGCAAATGTGACCCTAACCTTTCCCTTCCCTTCCTTATCCATCGAATAGAGTATAATCACCCTCATGGCACAAAACAACACTGTGAACAGTTGGCATGAATAATGAGAAACATAAAAGAAAAGTAGAATCGCCTTCAACAATAATTGTGGATTCTCAGAAGCACAATAGCTCGTGAAAAATCCAGTTAAAGGAATCCTCATAAGCAAAGTTTCCCCAACAATAGCCAGAATGCACCAGAACTGCATGAGAAGAAATGACTGGAATATCCTAGGGGACAGTCCAGAGCTCTTGACTTTCTTCTCGTTCAGAAAGTAGAACGTACAGATTTTGAAGAAGAAAGTGACACCGAGAAAGTTATAGGCGGTTTTGAAAATGGTCAGAATGCTGGGCCAGTGAAACGAGTAGGTGAAATTTATGTACTCTGGGGCTCCATGAACTGGCTGGAAAATGAACAGAGTGTGGTTGAACGTAGAGCTGCTCATTGTTGAAAATTAGAAAGTTATGAATGGAAAAGCTCAGGTCCGATGTGATATTTTTTATTTGTCATGGTGTTGAATGATTTGATTTGCTCTTGATTTTTGATGATGGAACGCCCAGGCCACCTGCGTATTTTTTTTTCGTCAGATTGCCAGAGTTAGTCATGACGTGCCATTCCTCAGGACCTACTCTCTGTGTTTGTAGATCAGACATACCCACTCCCCGAAGCAATGCAAATTGTTCTCAAATAATGATGCCTGATACAATTATATGATAATATTTATGATGTTAACTCTCTCCACAACGGACGAAATACAGTCAGAAAAGTTTGCCTTATTGTTGTCTGGGATGCGATGTACGATAATGAAATAACTCCAGGAATCATAGAGGCTAGAATTGAGTACAAAAACACGTTAATATTGAATGACTCTTTCTCCTCATAAACCTCGTTGAAAATCATTTCAGAAAAGTTGGCAATGTTGTGTATCTAAACCTGTTTGTTTTCGAGAGTGACCTACAAAGGCTTACCAGTAAAATGGTATGTATCGGAACAAACTGATACAGCATATGAGTTGCCCTGAGAGATTTTTCCATCGACAATTTTCCAAGAAGTTTATAAATGTGATAGTAAAAACACCCGCTGCACACCGACATGAATAGCAGGCTCCCATTAAAGACACAAATCAAAATGAAGAAGTTGGTGTTGGGGCATTGTTTGTTCATAGGCGGCCGACATCTAACTGTAAGCAAGGTATGCAGTTCAGAACTGTGAAATCAAACATCTTCACCTATTACGACGGCATAAATCCCCATGAGAACATAAGCCATGATGATCGCTCGTTTCAACCAACATCTGTCAAAGTTCATAGAATGTCTACAGGCTGTTTATCATAATCGTTTTGTTAGTTGACCGCTCTTTGATATCCGTCATAGGAACCGAGATAAGTTTAGTTAAAATGATGGAAAGGGGGTGCCGGTTTATTAAGTTGAAAACGGTATATGAAAGTTGGCAACTAACAAAGTGTTGCTCAGGTTTTCCTGATCAATTTGCGGTTGATCACTTTTTTAAAGATGTTACAGGAACCGAGATAAACTTGATTAAAGCGACGGGAAGGGAATTTATGTGGAATTTTTTAAAAAATCGGCGATGTAATCTACTAGTGCCAAAAACGCGAGCGTAAATTTTATGCACCGGAAATCAAAACGGAAAATTGCATCATTCCCACCTACCCTATCACAAAAGCTTTCAAATTCGGCATGTATATAATCACGATTCTTTGTACGACGGCCATGAATGTAAATATGGAAATTCCAGAGAGAAATATGCTGGCATAGAAAAATAACCACAACTCAATAAATACAGCCGCCGCCCATATCTTACTATCTTCATCAGTTTTCAGAGGGTCAACAAATGTAGAAAAGAAACAATAGTCGTTAATCACAAGAAAGAATGCGGCATGGTAGAAAAGCTGTTTGAAGACTGGTGCATGAAAATTCGTTTTTTCCGAATCCATCTCTTTACGCTGTTTGTAAAATATCAAAAACACAAATGAAATGTTGTTGAACAGGAAAAATGCAGAGACATACATCCGAAGAGCGCTGCGTATTAGGTTATTTTCCATGTGCTCATCGGCGCGATACATTGAAGTTATAACGTTAAACATACGAGTTGTAGGGAGTGATTGACGGAAACTTATGAATGGAAACAGGTTGAATGTTGAGACTGATGCAGGTGATTTTGAACAAAGGTTAACGAGACGACATTAATCAGATATTCAGTGGGAAGACTTTATTATTTGGTTACAATAATTCTTTCAACTAACAACGCTGACTTTGTGCAGAACCAAGTCTCCAGATGCCATCCCGTTCTTTTTGAAAACCGGATGCGTGAAATAAAAATAACACGTCACAACATGCACTCTGATATCTCCGGTGAGAGAGCTGAAGAATAGAACATAGGATAAGATCTCGATTTGTAGAATTTCTGCGGTCTGAAAAGAGTGTCATGGTGCTGAAAAAGCAGTGGAGGAGCACTCACTGAAACACACAAGTGGATGATCAGTGGTATAAGGAGGACGATCATGGTTCCAGTTAGTGTTCGCTCGGCCCTTGAGCTATCGACAGATGTTCGTTGACGAGGAGATCTGAGAACCAGTGAATATAGAGTACCACATCTCAACTCACTTTGTCTTCACACTCCTCAATTTCATTATCATCATTATATCCAATGCCGCTATACACACCACGACAGCCAGTGTGAAGCAAAATCGCTCCATTGCAACAGCTTTCTGGAAGTCTCTGAGTAGTATCACTATCTTTGTTATAATCTTCATACCTTATGCTCCACATAATACATTGAAACTATCAGAATGGCACCGAATGGATAGGGCTGATTCATCTGTATGCATACAGCGTCAGTGAGCATTTTCGGAAGACTAACGGAGCCGGAAATAAGAAGGAAAACTGGAGAGAAAATGTAGATGCACTGAAGAAAATCGGGTCACGTGCTTACTATAATTTTCGAGAACATACTTTCCCCTTGCCATCTTTACTATTCGAATACAGTATGGCCACTCGAAGACCGCAAAACAAAACAGTGAACAATTGAGAGGCGTAATGAGTAAGATAAAAGAAAAAAACAACAAACTTCAAATAGATTTCCGGATTTTCAGATGCACAATAGCTCGTGAAAAGCCCCGTGAATGGAATACGATACATCATGAATTCCCCGAAAATCGTGCAAATTCCAGAAAACTGCATCAGCAAAAATGACTGAAAAATCTCTGTGCGAAGTCCGGATTTTTCGATGTTATGCTTATTGCTTATGTAGAAAAAGGTGATTCTCAAGAAAATCAGAATACATGGAATATTATAAAGGAGTTTGACAAGAGCCACTGTGGAGACCCAATTATAGGTATAGTGGAAGTTTTTGTAGTCTGAAACTCCTTCAATTGGCTTGAAAATAAATGCTGAGAGATCGAAGGAAGTGTTGCTCATGTTCATGATACAAAAAATGAGTGGGGAAGTTTGCAAAAAAAAAGAAAATCGGTTGTTATTATTCTGTGGAAAATGAATCCAATTAAAGAAAATTTTATTAGGAAATGATTATGTCTAGTCTAGTCATTGTTACGACAAAGGATTTGAAAGTAAAAACATACATAGTCTCAGACTCACAGTATATGGTAACAGCCAGAGAACAGATTGGGCCAACCATGATATGGATCAATGGAGCCAGCCAAAGTTCAATGATATATTCCTTGCCAAGAAATACAAACTAACTTCCAGAAAGTCTTTCTAACACTTTCCTTAGAAAAAATGTAGGATAAAGATACAGTAACCGGAACGCCTTGAGCCACTAGAAAATACGAAGCCGTATCTATTTTTTCCACATAATTGATGCTCCTAACTTTGAACACAACAAGAGCAGCGATATAGATGACAATGTGAAACTGAAAACTCATAAAATCATGATTCAAAAAAAGGCTGAAAACTCGTACCATTTGAACGAGGAAAATCGGGCCGAATAGCATGCAGAAATTGATTTTTTCAGCCGAATTTTCTATTGGGAAGTTGAGAGAAACACAATTATAAAGGATGGTAGTTACAAAAGTAGTGAAAGCCAGACAACCGTGGAAGATCAGTAAAACTTTGTCGTTTTCTGAATTCGTGCAGATGGCTTCAGATTTCGCTTTGCAGGTGACTACAAAATTGTTGCTTTGACCATGAAGTTTGTGGAAGCCATAAACTTTATGGACGCCATGGTATGCCCGGAAACTCACAATCAATCACTGCAAAATATCCCATGACCGCATACACTAATAAAAACTCGATTCTTAAAATCCATCCTGACACGAGAATTTTCAATTTCGATGACTTCAAAATCGACAACTTTTGAATTCCCGCCAACAATGAAAATACGAGTGTGGCACCCAGAATCGCACTGCAGCATTCTTGAAAAATGATCTCTACTAATCCTGTCATTATAAACGAAAACGCAAGCAGCGAGTTCAAGTAAGTGTGATCTGCCACCAATCTCAAAATCAGGCACAAATTGTTGAGTAAAATAATGATCCAAGAGATTAGAACGAGCTGGCCAAAGATAGGTCCAAGACTGCGGAAGTCTTCAATGCTTTCGACATTTTTCCGGCGAATCCTCTTACAAATCAGCATGGTAACAAATAATGAGTCTATCAGTATGGTACTAGCGACGGAGTAAATTTTAAGAAAATTTATTTTGAAAGGATCGTTGTAAATTGAAGTTTGATTTGGAGAGGTTAAATTGAGATGATGGCCCGCTTCGGCGATAGTTATCCAGTTATTCATAAGACTATAAGAGAAAAGAGAGAACTGAAAATGAGAAAAGTTGCAGAGTGTACTCAAAACAAGACTAGCAGGTGAAAAAAAATGTCTGAATTCTTGGGAGTTGTTGTCGAGCTTAACTTAGGAATAATCTAGTGATCGAAGCATTTTGGACAAGGATACTAAAAAGATGTAGAAATCCAATCATCATCTTAAGAGCTGAATCCATATCAATCGAATTCATAACTTAAGAACTGAGCTCCCTCCAAACCGGCCCCATAACTGCTCGAAATATGGTCCTGGCACTTTCTTTGGATGCAATATAGGATAGGGATACTGTAACTGGTATCCCTTGAGATGCAATTATATACGAAACTTGATTGATTTTCGTCACATAGTTGACTTTCCAAAGTTTGAAAATAACAATCGTCATGAAATAACAGACAGTATGACTCTGAAAACTTCCATCTGATTCATGGAATTGAGTCCTTTGCCACTTGGAAACCCACCGACTGCAAAATGTAGATAGGCAAAAACTGGTAACAAAAGTGCGCTCTTTGCGCTGAATTTTCCGGGGAAACAATCAGGAAAAGATTATAAACATGAAAATAAGAATAGCCGGTGATAACAGTGATCGAAATGAAGACAATGTGATAAAACAAAATGAGATTATCCTTGCTCTCATCCTCACAGAATGCATCATCCTCGCCTGGGCAATGCACTGAAACTTTTTGATTAAAAATAATATTACAAGAGCTTGCTAAATAACTCACAAACAGTCCATCCATAGTGGATCATCATAATGTAAATCAGCAAAATCTCAAAGTTCAAAAAATAACCCGTCAATAAAAACTTGTATTGGGAAGAGTACAAAATCAAAAGTCTCTGGGACACTGCTAAAAACGACAGAAACAATGTGCACCCCAATATTGCTCCGTAACAACGAAAAAATGTTACCTCAACGACAGAAACGATCGCAAAAGATATATACCCTGATAAAGAGTAGGTCGTGGATTGAAAAGTGAGCCGTACCAAAAGGCACAAATTTGACGAAAGTAGACAAACAGCAGAAATATAAAAGAGTTGATTGAAAATCGGAGAGTGGAAGTTTCGAAAATCGGGATTCTCTGAAGGCCTCTTGGATTGATTATAGATTATGAGCAATATGAAAACTAAATCACTCATCAACGTGCAAGTGACAACATAAGCGTTGAGAAATCGCAACGTTGCTGCATCATTGGTATGCGATGGATCATTTCTTAATGACGTGTTAGAAGCAACGTCGTCTGTTAGAGAAATCCATGTGTTCATTTTGGATTATGAGAAAATTCTATTCAGGAGAATGAGTGCAGGTTCGCTCACAACCAATTATCACATCCAACAGGTGGAAAGCTACTAAAGTCTGTTGAGCTTTCGTGCAAAAATTGCACAGAAAATGTAACGTTGCTGTGCCATGCAGAGGAGCGCATGCTTCAAGAACTCATCTCCCTCCAAACGGGCCCCATAACTGCTCGAAAAATGGTCCTGACACTCTCCTTGGATGCAACATAGGATAGGGATACGGTGACTGGAATCCCTTGAGATGCAATTATATATGAGGCTCGATTGATTATCATCACATAATTGACTTTCCAGAGTTTGAAAATAACAATTGTCATGAAATAACTGACAGTATGAATCTGAAAATACCCATCTGTAGCACTGTGAACTTCGCGACCTGGGAACTGACCGACTGCAAAATGTAGATCGGCAGAAACTGGTAACAAAAATGTGCTCTTTGCGCTGAATTTTCCGGGGAAATTTTCAGGAAAAGTTTATAAACATGAAAGTAAGAACAGCCAGTGATAACAGTGATTGTGATGAAGACAATGTGATAAAGCAAAATGAGATTATCCTTGGTGTCATCCTCACAGAATGCATTTTTCTCAGATGGGCAGTTAACTGGAACATTAGATAGAGAAGGTCATTCTATCAGTGCAACTCACAAACCGTCCACCCATAGTGGATCATCATAACGTAAACCAGCAAAATCTCAAAGTTCAAATACCACCCTGTCAACAAAAACTTGTATCGGCAAGTGTACAAAACTAATAGTCTCTGTAATACTGCAAAAAACGACAGGAACAATGTGCACCCTAATATTGCACCGTAACAATTAACGAAAACTATCTCAACGAGAGCAACTACTCCCACTGATACCGCCATAGAGCGATTCATAGTTTCTGAGCTGAAAATCAACCGCAACACCAGACACAAATTCGAGGCAAAGAGGCAGACAGCGGAAATATAGAACAGTTGGTTGAAGATCGGAAGATGATAGTCTTGGAATTCCTGATTTTCCGAGGTGGGTCTTTTGAATCTATCGTAAATAATGAGCAGTATAAACAATGCGTCACTTAGAATCGTGCTAGTGATCACGTAAGCGTTGAGAAACTTCATCTTTGCTGCATCATTTATATGATCCGGATCATCTCGATAGGTTTTATTTGAGAGTATACCCTCGGTTATTGCGATCCACGAGTTCATTGTTATTTGTGGAAATGTGAAATCGGTTTACTCAAAACAATACTAAGAATCGGCAGGTGGAAAAAATTCAGTGACTATGAACCCTTGTTTTCCATCTCAACAACTTCTTCAAACTCTGCACATTCTCTTTAGATCCCACATAAGACACTGAGACTATCACAGGAATCCATGGAGCCAAAAACATATAAGATACTAGCACAATCTCATGGAGCTTGGTAACCATATGAAGCTTCTCGAAAATTCCCAACGTCATCACGGTCACATTGTGAATCTGAAAGAAAGAGTCAGAAATTTGGTACTGACTGACGATTTGAGAGCTCACAAGTTGAAAAAGATAAATTGGCAAAAACCTGTACAGCATGCTTCTTTTTGAAGACTCTTGCTCTGTGAACTTCCCCAAAACTTTGTAGACATAAATGTAGAATCCACAAGAGACAATTGTCATTAATGTGAGAATATTATTACACAAGAAATATACATTGCGAAGATCTGAAGAGGTGCATTTGAATTCAAAATTGAACATTTCTTTCCAGTCGCATTGGTCTGAAAAAACAAGTTGAAAAACGCTGAGGTAGGAAACGAAAAGTTACACAAAATCACAGCGAAGATGATCAGTGAAACATAGACCAAGCCTACTTGAATTTCGAGAAGAAATCTGAAAAAAAGTCTTCAAGTTATCGAAAACTATAAAGTTGTACCCAGACACAAGCCACATCATATTGGGTGCTTTGAGAACTATCAACTTTTGGAACACCGCCAAAAAGGAGAAAACGGTAATCACAGCGAAGACTAATTCCATACTGGCATCAAAATAGTGCTCCACGAAGAGCAACGAAGCAGAGCATATCAACTGAATCCAGTTGTCGTTATCGTCACCACTAAACACTCGAAAAACCACGCACAAATCGGAAAACACCAGAGTGTAGGCAGCAATATAATATAACTGTTTGAAAATCAACCTCTCATGCTCCACAAACTTCAACTTCTTACTCGACTTTCGCTTCCTCTTCCGCTTCTTCAACTTGTAACAAATGAGCAGCCCGAAGAATAGGTTACTGAGAACGGTCATAGCGAAGGAGTAGACCTTTGAAAAAATCAATAGTGGTTTTGGAACTCTCAACGGAATGGTATTGTTGTTTTCCAGAACCGAGTCAGCCAGGTAGATGATGCTGTTCATTTTGAAGTTTCCAAACAAAAAACTGACGGCGAAAATTGAATTTGCTTATGACGCAATGGGTGGGTAACAGGTGAAAGTTTTGCACACCTCAACTTGTTAAAGTTTTTTTTGGAAATCGTGAGAACCAGAAACGTCATGCGGTCAACTTGAAGAGCTACAGTGATCCATACATAAACCTCTACAAAATTTTCAACTAGAATTACGTCACAATGAAGAAAGAAGGTCACATCTTTTAATGATTTGTCAAACAAAGAAATTAGGCTAGAGATCAGAAAGTAGGTCAACGATGACAATGTTGGTCACAGAAACAGGTCAACTCAAATGAGTAGGTTAAAATGCCAACTTTCATAGATCAAATCATTAAATTAGGTCAACGCCATATCTTTAACACACAGCGCCTTATTGAGGATGTGTAAAAACAAGGTCTTGTGTACTCCTCGTCGTGAAGTCAAGTTAGGTTCCAACCGTCCACGAGGAGTACATGATGGCTCTAAAATCGACGCAAAAGTCCAAAGTACAACTTTCAGTCATCCTCTGATCGATCATACATGCTGTTTTCTATTCTCAGAAGAACTCCAGCTTTGATATTTTTCACCTGTTAGAACACGGGAAAATTGGTTAATCATTTTCGGAAAAAAATCGGGAAAACCGGTTACCGCCACAAAGTCAGCTTGCAACAAAGCTCCAAAATCGAAGAAAATGGACTTCGCGCTCACAGCAATGGAAACACTCAACGGCAGCAGACTGAACGATTCTGTCCTATTTTTGTATGATGTTTTCATGGCTTACAAGTTCATCGCAGACATTTTGAGTATGAGCTCGTTCTTATTTCTGGTCCTATACAGACGCTTCAAAAAAGATCAACCCAAAGATTTGCACGCCCCCATTTTCAACCAATTGTATTTCATCACTACCATCTATGTGTCAATCAATAGTATCTCTCTTCTTATTCGCTTATTAATCTATGCTGGACTGCTGGAAAAATTCGGTTTGGTTTTGATGCTGATTCCTTGGTATACGTTGCTTTATACTCATGTGCTTATATTCAACTGCATTACCGTATTCTCTTTTCTAGCCGCTGTCCAAAGAATTGTGGTGCTTCATTTGAAAGAGTGGATGTTTCTGGTAACCAGGTGAGTTACGCATCAAAACAATGAACTTTTAAATTTCTCGACTGAAAGGACCAATTTGAAAGTGACGATTTCGATTCTATGGATAATAGTGCTCCACTATAACTATGTTCTCTATGTGCAATGTCAAGACTTTCAAGCCATCGATTTTCAAATCACATGCCCCAACACAATCTACACGATTATCACGATTTTCTATCTATCATTATTCCTTATCATGGACATAATAACAGTTGGTTGCTATATTCAAATCAATCGAGTTTTCCATCAACTTTCAATTGTGGATCCATCCACCAAACGACCATTGGTACTTTATCGATTCGTTCCGATTCTAATATTGCAACTGGTTGGTTCAAGAGGTTGTCACTCATATTAAAAGGTTGCAGATTTTCACAATTTCAAAGTTTTTGAACTCCTTGATTTTGGATGACGTTTCGAACCAAGAAGATACCATGGAGGTGGTTACGATGTTCGTTTTTACTGGACTTGTTCCATTGGTTCCATTTGTCATATCCATATCGTATATTGCGTCTCTGGAAGACATAACGACGGTTGTCTGGAGTGTGGTTTCTCCGATTTGGAGAGAAATGTCGTCATAGCAAGAACAAACGCAGTGCCGACTCACTGAAAGTTCAACAGCTGAATGAAGAAAGTTTGCATACATACTTTATCACATCACATGTTTCATTAAACAATCAAAGGGCGAAATACAAAAATAGTTTTCAAGAAGAGATCTCTCTCCACACCGGATTAAAACATGCACAGAACGTTTCTCTGAAGGTTTGCATTGATGCGACGTAAGAAATGACGACGATAAGAGGAATGAATGGAGAAAAGCATGACGTCAGAGTATAATGAACAACGAAAACTAGTTCTGAATAGTCGGTGCAAAAAGATATCAACGTTGCAATGAGAACTGAGGTTGTGAATATCTGGAAGTGGATTCAATGTTCTGGAGTGTTAGTGTCGCAATGCCAACTTACAATTTGCATGGTTAGAATCGGAACAAAGTGATATAGCACTCTAGGGCTAGGAGATGGACCGGAAACTGTTACACTTTTGAACACTCGATGAATGTGATAGTAAAATCTGACAGTCAGCACGTTGAGCATCACGAATACCAAGTGATATGATGTTAAAATGATTCTGGATTTCATATCCTCGCAGTCAAATCTTTTGTCGCCCTCTGTTTCCCATGTTAGACATTTCACTTCAATAATTAGCTAAGCTTTTTGTGATCACATACTGAGAACTTACCATAAAAAATATAAGTATAATGAAACACGACCACCCAGACAGTAAAAATCGCTACTTTCAGATAATCTCCGGTCACGAGGAACCTCCATCGAGCACCATGTAGCACTATAACTCTCTGTACAGCTGCTAGGAAGGAGAGGAGAACAATGGAAGTCATGCAGGCTGGAGTTAAAATAAATGAGATTAAATGAACGAAAGCCAATAGGACGACAGCAGCATAAAAGTTAATAATATCAAGTTCCGGTAGTATTCTGATAGTGAACGACAGACAATTAATGAACACGAACAACGCGCAAATAAAAAATAACTGATCGAAAATTGGTGTATGCAGATCTCTAGCTTTGGTTTTCATGAAGAATCGGTATGCCAGCAAGGCAACAAATGAAGTTGAGCAGAAAACATCGACTACGAGTTTGAAAGCGATGCAGAATGCCCAAAAATCATGAAGATATTCGTCTCCAGTTGTAAAATTGGCTGAAGGATTGAAGGCAACGATAATGACATCCATGGTTTCTAATGCACCTAATTGGACGAAGGGTAGTTATGTTGTAATGTTTGTTTCCCACTGAGCAAGAAATCTCAACAGGTGTAAAGTTGTCCATGATGTATGTCACTAGGCAACAATGTTGACAAGGTGAGAAGACTGGGACAAAAACTTTAATGTAGTCAACAGAACAAAGTTTGTAATGGAGAGATGTGCATGTGGATCGAAGGCAACACGAACAATGGAGGGATATGCATGTGGGTATCAATAAGAGTGTCGTCTCGCGAACATCACTAATGTTCGAAACTGTCTCGGTTCGTCTCGTTTCGTTTCGTCAACACTTCTCGTGTTTGGCATCGATGCTCGCGAGAATAGCAGCATTATAGCTAATAATATGAGGTCCTATACAGACGCTTCAAAAAAGTTCAACCCAAAGATTTGCATGCCCCCATTTTCAACCAACTGTATTTCATCACCACCATCTATGTGTCAATCAGTGGTGTTTCACTTCTAATTCGCTTATTAATCTATGCTAGAGTGCTGGAAACACTTGGTTTCGTCTTGATGTTCATCCCTTGGTATACGTTGCTTTATACCTATGTGCTCATTTCAAACTGCACCACCGTATTTTCTTTTCAAGCAGCTGTCCAAAGAATTGTGGTACTTCGTTTAAAAGAGTGGATGTTTCTAGTGACCAGGTGAGTTCCGCATCAAAGCAATGGACTTTTAAATACATAGTGGATCAAATAACATGTTTCAACAAACGATCAAAGGGCAAAAGACAACAAAAATAGTTTTCAAGAAGAGATCTCTCTCCACATCGGATAAAAACACGCGCTGAACGTTTCTCTGAAAGTTTGCATTGATGCGACGTAAGAAATGACGACAATAAGAGGAACGAATGGAGAAAAACATGACGACAGACCGTAATGAACAACCAAAAGTAGTTCTGAATAGTCGGTGCAGAAAGATATCATTGTTGCAATGAGAACTGAGGTTGTGAATATCTGAAGGTAGCTGAAGTGTTCTGAAGTGTTTGTGTCGCAATGTCAACTTACAATTTGCATGGTGAGAATCGGCACAAAGTGGTATAGCACTGTAGGGCTAGGAGATGGACCGGAAACTGTTACACTTTTGAACACTCGATGAATGTGATAGTAAAATTTGGCAGTCAACACGTTGAGCAACACAAATACCAAGTGATAGACAGTTAAAATGATTCTGGCGTCCATATCTTCGCAGAAAAGATGTACTCCCTTTTTGTCCAATTTTGGACATTTTACTTTAATAGTTAGCTAAGCTTTTTGTGATTACATATTGAGAGCTTACCATAAAAAATATAAGTATAATGAAAAACGACCACCCAGACAGTAAAAATCGCTACCTTCAGATAATCTCCGGTCACGAGGAACCTCCATCGAGCACCATGTAGCACTATAACTCTCTGTACAGCTGCTAGGAAGGAGAGGAGAACAATGGAAGTCATGCAGCCTGGAGTTAGAAAAACTGAAATGGCATACAGAAAAGCCATTAGAAGAATAGTAGCATCAAAGCTAATAATATTAAGTTCCGGCAGTATTCTAATAGTGAACGACAGACAATTAATGAGCACGAACAATGCGGTGACAAAAAATAGCTGATTGAAAATCGGTGTATGAAGATCTCTAGCTTTGGTTTTCTTGAAGAATCGGTATGCCAGCAAGGCAACAAATGAAATTGAGCAGAAGACATCGACTACGAGTTTAAAAGCCATGCAGAATGGCCAAAAAGAATGCATGTATTCGTTTCCAGTTGTAAAATTGGATGAAGGATGGAAGAAAACGATGAAAAAATCCATGGTTTTCAATGCGTCAAATTGGACGAAGGTTGGTTATGTTGTAATGATTGCTTTCCACTGTGCAAGAAATTTCAACAGGTGTAAAATTGTCCATGATGTATGTCACTAGGCAACAATGTTGACGAGGTGAGAAGTCGGGGACAAAAACTTTAATGTAGTCAACAGAACAAAGTTTGTCTTATGAAAAAGAAACTGTTTTCTTGTCAATTTTCGTTTGATAGTCTACTTCTAGCAGTTCATGACTCCTCACGAGGACACCTCTCTCCAAACCAACCGCCCGATTGTCTCGAAAAGCTTTCTCAAATTGTCAATGGATGCAATATACGAAATCGAAACTACCACAGGGAACAATGGGGATAAAAACATAAGAACAAAGCAAGATGTCTCTGCTAGGAACTGTTCGACGTCTTCCATTGGTACAGTGTTATGAATGATGGTGACAGCGCAGGAAGAACCTGCGAATAGCTGGAATTCTTTTGGATTAGATGAGCCAGTGAATGAAAACAATGAGTACCAGTTGGAAAATCAAGAGAGGCACGAATTGATGCAAAACTCGAACTCTCTGGGAGTCCTTCATTACGTCAAACTTCGCCACGGTTCTATGTATGTGATAGTAGATGATCGCCATCAGTACATTTGCCATACACAAAAATATTCGATGAACTACAAGAAGAATGGTGTAAAATGTTGTATCGCAGGTAGTGATGCCTCCAATGATAGAACCATTGCACTTGTCTTAAAATGAAGTATAGTTAAAGACGGAAGATGAAATACCTAGCTTACAAAATGTCACAAGATGTATACAGAATATGAATGTCCAAGTGAGCAGAATAAGAGTAGTAAGGTAGTGCCTATAAACCTGCATGGATCGTAAAACCTGAATGATTTAGTTACCCTGTGAAAAAAGGTTTCAAACTTGGTGCATGAAGGAAAACGATTCTCTGAACAGCGGCTAGAAACGAGAACATGATGATACTGTAGTAAAATAATGCATAGAGATTCACCCACAAAATTTGAAGAAAGTATAGCAGCCCAAAAAGATATATGTCACTATCTTCATCGATTCGGGAGCTGGCAATTGTTCGGACAATGATAGTGACGATGGTCAAAAAAGTTTGAAAAGCTGACAGATAAAATAGTTGCTTGAATATTGGGGCATGGATATCCTGATCTGGTATCCTCCGAAACAATCGATAGATGAGTAAAAATAGAAAGCAAACAGTGCTCAAAATATCCCAGAGGGTTTTGACAATCAGAAAATAGCCTAAAGTGTCAAATGCTGAGTCCGCTTGAGGATCACTATCATTACTAGAGGTGCGACTTAATGACCAGATTATTATGTCCATGTTGCAAAATTGTGACAACACTGGTGAAGAAATTTGGTGAGTGAGTATTTGTTGGTTGATCGTGCAGGTGAAATTCTCAGTGACCATTTCTTTGGATCCAGAAATAGAAGCAGAGAATCCACGTGAAACCCAACGATTTTCTCATTGTGTCATTGTCCTTGCCATCCTTATTATCCTTCACAGGGACATCGGCTGATGGTTTTGTATCAGCAGGTTTAGCAGTAGCAGATGCCGATGTGGTCTTATCAAAAGGAACAATCTCCACTGAATACCCTAAACCAACATGACTGTTAATCATTTAATGTTTTTTTCAGTACCACAATCTTGTCCAGAAAACGACATTCGCGTTCTGTACACCCGGTACATGTCAAGTGACTCCACAAGTGTACAGTTTCCTCCATACTTGCTGAAAATCTCTGGGTGATTGTCTTGGATAACAGCGGTTCGTTTGTCGCGAACAACGACGCTCTGAAAAAGGAATTTTCAAAAACTGGGGGCCTCTGAGATGTCACCTCACCTGAAGACCCTCAAAGTAAGGACTCTTGAGATTTTTGTTGGAGATTATTTGAATCACGGGGCCCTCTCCTGGAAATATCAAAACCTTGAGGGGTACGGTCATCGGTACACTCACCTAAATAAATCATGTACTTCAAGTTGTAAAAGTAGTCCAAGCTCTTCAAGTCCGTATTCTTCACCGTCAGAGACCCATAGATATATATCGTCTCAATAAGCTTCACCATGTGCTCCTCATCTCCAGAATCGACAACGACATCTCCCAAAATCACATAACAATCGTCTCCCAACAAGCTCATCGACTCAAACCGACACGCAGTTTTTGTTCCATTGTCAGTCATCACGAGGTCTTCAGTTTGGTTACAAAGTTTGGCGTCAAGATTCAAGAAGGCCACTTTCTTATCCAGAAAGAAGTTGATCTCCGCGGTAGTTAGACAAAACTCGGGATGGAGATTTTCAAAATTGAACAGCGCGATGCCCTCTTCTGGGCCATCCGCAGACTCCACCTCCGTGTTGTGGATTTCCTGAAACTTTTTGTTTGGGTCTTTTTTGCCAATTAGGGAAGAGTTACATTGAAAGATGATGGTAACCCAAGCCTCTTCATTTTCGGGTTGCTTTGAAGATTGAACGCAACTTTTGCTCTCAAGATTTGATTTCGATATCGGAAACTTTGCAGGTTTTTTAAGAAGGTCAAATCCTCCAGATTGGTTCCTGAGATATCGATGATTCCACGAATGTGAGTTATGTTGGATAGATTGGATAGGTCAGAAGTCGAGATGTTTCTCAAGTAGAGACCGTTCCAGGATCTCTCGCAAGATGAAAAGTTAGGCAAATTGGAATCGTTGATTTCATCTCCATTACAGCCTGGAATCTTTGAAATTTGACGATGTCAAAGGGGGCGGATTCAACGCCGTAATCGTAGATGAGAAAACTTGTTCCCCTCTGCAGCACTCACCACAATCCTTCAAGTTCTCCTTCACTCTCAAATCGGTAAAATAATGAAAAAATCCAGATTGGCAAAGCCCTTGTGCATCCAGCTTTGTATTATTCACAACTTCAATGGTGCCCTCTTTTCCCTTCGAGTCACTGGCCACAAACACCCCCGCCAGCATGGAGTAATCGGTTAGATTTGGGTTGTTCCGAATGAAAACTCCATCTGTTTCAAATGAATTTTCGATAGAGCATAGTTGCACCAAACCAACTTACACTTCTCGCAGTAAAATCTGAGATAGTTCCCTGCGGGTCTTGTTAGGAAACTGAGGCTTTCGAACTTTGTATTCTCGACCACTAGTCCCCCATATAACTGAGTCACATTTATCATCTTACTAGCCAACTGGGTCACTGTCAAATCAGTTTTCTCATTGAACACCAGTATTCCGAATATCTTATCACAAGAGGGGAACTTCTTAATGGTTTTCGAGTTGACCTGGGTATAGTTGAAAGCGCACAATGGGTCTGGAAAATGAGGATATTTTCAAAAAAAGAACAACAAGATTACCATATTTATAGTAGCTTAGAACTGTCGCCAAATCATCAGATATGGCTCCAGAGCATGGATTGGAGCCCAAGAATAGCAAAAAAAGCAAAATTATACGCAACTTCATGAGGAAGCAAGTGTTGAAAGTTGTGAAAGTAGAAGAATTTGGGAGATCAGAAGGCTGTAATTCAATCTAGTGTTATTACTTACATGCGTACGTGCTCGTAAAAGCAAAATGTTCATTCAACGAACAAAGTTGAAAGAGAAAAAACCATGGCTTCTGAACTAGCATCTAAACTGACGAATTTTGTTGGCAACATGTTTTTGGTTTAACACCAATCTTATGACTTCTCAAAGAAAAGTACACTTAATAACATGTTTCAAACTAAATTTTCAAGAGACCGCTTCAGCAAAAACTAGGGAGTTACACATTGGAAAGCTGAAAAAATTTGCAATCTATTCATGTAGAATACCGGACAAAACGATACTACATTTACATATTTTGCTCACCAAGTGCTACCCTCTGATCCGAACCACTATGGGGGCAAACAATCGCCCACCCAGATATAAGAACTTCCACATAGGGAATTTTTGAAGAAATTATTTTTTCTCGAGTTATGACGATTTTTCAAAATTGTGAAAAAAAGTTTAAAATGACCGTATTTTGGTCATTTTTTGAATTTTTCTGAAAATCAAAGTGGGATTCGTATGAACTTTTTTTGCTCTAATTTTTTGTCTCTTGCATGTTTTGGATATCTTTTGTCTAAAATCATGAAAACTCGGGTCAAACAAGAAGTCGAAAAAAAACCGCTAGATAAAATTTTTTTTAACTATCATAAAAATGTTCCCCATCATGAATAAGGTATAGGACGTAAGCAATCCTAGATCTTCATTTTTGTAGTTGACAACTTTTCACGAGAACTGAACGCAAGTTTGTCAGGTCGTCATGAATTTAAGGGGTACCGAAATGTTCGAAATTAACACTAACGTGAACCAAATTTAGGGGGTTGTGTCAAATTCGGCGATCTATCTGACTTGTCAGTGACTATCAAAAAAAAAAGGTTGTCAACAGCAAAAATGAAGATTGAGGATTGCTTAACAAACTCACTAAATTTCAGAGAAATCGGAACACTGGGGACAATTTTCCAGCTACTCAAAGTTGACCGTTTTACACTAAAAATCACTATATGTGGTATCATTTTGTCCAGTACTGTATTTTGTTCCTACGGCGCCTATCGTTTACTCGAGAAAATTAGGTTTGAAATGCAGAAAAGCAGTTGATTTGCACTGAAATCTATACATATAGTGAAGGAAAATGTTCCAGTAATTCTTAACAAAGTTGTGGTCAAAGTTTATTTTAGGGTTACGAGATCCGAAGAGACTAACTTGGCGACACGCACTGCTTTCAATGTTCAAAAACATATTTTCCCTTATCGATGTTGGGCAAACTTTTCTTTTTTCAACTGTAAAGTGTAGCATGTCCGTTCCATTTCAATCGTCCTTGCAAAAACTCCCCTGATCTTGAAATCTGATCTTGAACAATTTTTGCCGTTGCTCTTTTCGGCAGTAAAATGTCGAAAGAAAATTCTTTGCGTCTCTTCGATTCATGTGGTGCTTTCCGCCATAACTCACAAGGGACCCTACCTTGCAATTAGATCAGATTAAAAGCACCAAGCAAACAAGACACCTTCTCACGCGTTGCTCAACTATTCAGAAATTTCGAAATCGAATTTTACAATGCTCTTTTTCAATTTCGCTATTTTTCTGTTCTGATGTTTCTTTAAGATTTTGCGTTCCAGGCCGTCATGACTTCTGAGAGCCTCCATGGGTTCTTGAAAGAACTTGGATTTGTATTTTCTTCCAATGCTCCAGAATCTCCAGAAACCTCTACGTCATCTGCAAATCCAGCAGAAGAAGACACCAAAGCACTGGAAACCCTTGTCCAAAAGCTAAACTTACCAGTGGACGAAGAGCAACGGAACACAAAGATCTATCTACTCTTGGTACGAAACTTCTTTTTTCTTTATCAAAAGCTCAAGTTCCAGAACCAAAAACTCCAAGACGCCGACATTCACCCAGAGCTTCACGAGCGAATCCAGAAGCTTCTATTCGATTTCGACGACCTGAGTGATCCACCGGCACTCGGACTCCAGTTTTGCCTGTTGACGGCGTTGGTGAATATGCATGAGAAGATTGAAGAGGACAACGAGGACATGAAGAAAACGCTGGAGGGCTTGAAGGAAAAGCTGGAAACTGTGAGCGTTGAAGAGAATGAGCAAATGGAGCACTGACAGCGGATTCCAGTGTCCGCTATGGTCATCACGCATCAGCCGGGCTCAGAGAAAGAAGAAGAAGGAACTTCTGAATCGGCGAAGATCGGAATGCGTCATCTGGATTCTGTGGACAAATAGTAGAAACTAAAGACTCTTGTTCTCTCTTTCTATCTGTAACTGTCAGTTGTGAACATAAACATCAACCAACCTATTGAATTGTTCATTTGATTACTACATGTCGAAATAGTATAATAAAAAGTCTTTATTCACACCTTCACTACAGAACAATGAAATTGAACTCGAACAGTAAGTTCATTCTTTCTCCATAACGCTTTCTGCGCCAAGAATGCTTCTAGAGCATATCCAGCCACTCTGAAAAACACAAAGACTGCTATTAAGTTAGTGGTGCCCGCAAGCTTTTCAGTTATGAACGATGGAGCGAGGTTGAATACTATTATGATGGCCGCGTCGGTCAATGCAAGATAGTTAGCCTGAAATACTATTATTCAGAGAAGGGAAATACAGAAATAAAATGAAAACGGTTACCTTTTCCATGCCCTTGCTTCTTCCTTCAGATTTGCAGGTGTTCCAGACGAACAGTTTCGTGGCTAGAGCCAGAGACGTAACTACTATTATAGCATGTGTGCACTGAAAATGACAGACTAGGATCATGTCAACGCGAAGAAGAAACCAACCAGGTCAAAATAATAACCATAGTACGCAAAACACACGTTCAACATTCCTCCATACTCGATGATCCCTACTTCGGGGTGAAAATCGAACTCGCAAATCAACCAAAGAACTATGTTATGCCAGATTGGAGCACAAAACACGACACAGATAAATATTCGATTTGAAATGCGATGCCTGTGGTTATGATACAAAACAGGTAGAAACACAGCAAACCATCTATCGAATGTGATCACAATGACAAGAACGGCTCGAGCAGACATCGCACAGCTGGTACATATGTTCATAGTGAATATGGTGATCTGATATGGAGGCAGAGTGTCAGAAAAATCCAAAACGTCGATTAAATAGAAGGATGCGTCGCCGGAATCTGAAATCCAGATTCTACTCTCAATCTATGTAGTCTCTTAACTCACAAATCAAAGCCAAAAGAATATCCAAGATAAATCTGACATAGAACAGAGATAGACTTTGTTGATACTTTAATTTCTTCGATCTAAAATGATTTGTCTGACATGATCTTGAACTGATACAACTTACGCGAATGTGTTGATGATCAAGCCCGAGTTTATATTAATTGAGATGAGGGAGAATAAATAAGTAAATAATATGGAGATCAATAGGATTACTTCCATCGTCATTTTTCTATGTTCTAATGTGTGCTCGTTTGATACTCACGTTGAATCATTCGTGGGGAACAGACAGGAAAAGGAAACGAATGAAGTGTGGTAACAGAAATAATGAGGACAGCATAACTAGTGATGACAGACTTCCGTGTCAAAAGACTGGATCTTCGATTTTACTCCATTCTTTCTCTCTCAACGCCAAAAAGGCTTCTAGAGCATACCCACCAACTCTGAAGAAAAGAACGGTCCGTAAATAGTGGCTCCGAGACGTTTCGCCACCACACGTTTCGAAACCAGGACGTTTCTTGATTAGGACGTTTCGACACCAGACATTTTGCCACCGAACTTTTCGATACCGAGCTGTTTATCAATTTTGCATTTTCAGGAATGATCTCACATGAAAAAGTACACAGTTGATGGAGAAACAGCTCGGTGTCGACATTTGGAGCGGGACGTCCGAGTAACGAGACTTGTCGGTTTCAAAACGCATGGTGGCGAAACGTTCCAGTTATTTACAACAGTAAATTCTGTTTTGGTTTCGACACGGAAGTTTGTCGTCACTAGACATGTTGTTCTTATTACTTTTCTCATTTCATTTCAGACCGGTATCTGTCTATTTCCCATGACTGATTCAACATGAGTAACCAACGTACAAATCTATGAACACAAAAAGTTAACCGCATTAGACTCGAAAAAATGACAGCAATTCTACTGAGCCTCATTTCATGTATCTATCTATTCACTCTGTTCGCGATCGCATTGAACATTGATTTGATCTTCAGTACGTTTTTGTAAGTTTACCTATTGTTTATCATCGCTGTCACATAGCTTTTCAGATCAAAAAAGTTGAAGCTGCAGCCCAGTCTCACTCTCTTTTATATCAGATTTTCGTTGGATATCATTCTAGCTTCGTTGAGTAAGTCTGAATAAAGAGACCAATAATAGTTTAAAGACTTTATAGTTTTCAGGATTCATCGATGTCTCTTTCACATTAACAGACACGTTGGATATCTTTAAAAACCTGGATCAATATCAAGTTGTCATATTTGTGTTAAATATGTCTATCAATTGTGGTATGGCTGCCCGAGAAGTTCTTGTTGTCATTATCACTCTCGACAGAGCATTCGCCGTATTTCTTCCTGTCATCTACCACAATCACAGAAATCGCATTTCAAATCTCATTTTTATCAGTTTTGTGTTTCTCATCCCCGTCTGGCAAAGCTTTGCTTTGTGGGTAATTTGCGACTTTCACTATTTTGCAACGCCAGGGTGCATTGATTTCTTATGCATGTTTAATATCTGCTTCGGTTACTATTCTTATCTATTCGAAAAGGTGGGCTTCGTCTACAAATTAAGAAAAACATCATCAGAAAATTTTCAGTATTCCCATATCATCATAGTTGTTACATCTTTGGTTCTGTCCATGAAGTTGTTTCTCTCGAACATTTCTAAACCTACAACGAATCGGAAGGCCATGGAAAGGGTAAACTGCTTATTTTCGATGATAATACTACGTTTTTGTATTTCAGGCTAATTATCTTGCATTAACTGATGCTGCAATCATAGTGATCTTCAATATTGTTCCAACGCTTTTATGCTCATATTCTACACCCACTACTGATTTTGTATTGTTCTTCATATGTTTTAGAGTGGCTGGATATGCAATAGAGGCATTTTTGGCACGGAAAGCGTTGTATAGAAAAAATGATGTTAATGATCTAGTTCTAGTTAATGGATCTCTCGTGAAGATGTGAATAAAGATTTATGATTCATGGACATTACTTTGTGATGCTTTGAATTGAGATTGGACATTACTCATCCTAGAATTCGTAATCCCTGACTCTAAACTTCGTCGCTGGTTGAAACGAAACTGAGCAATGGGTGTGTTTCAGAATGCACTATGAACCCATTTTTTTAGCATGGTCCACAGGTATTGCGCTGCCGATCCGTTCATGATGGAACTAGGTTTGAATCCGTTACTGGTTTTTTTTATACGAAACAATGCAAGAGCTGCTCACGTTCGAGTAAACGATACATTTTTGAAGACCTGAATAAATGCTTTTCGAATATATCGCTGTCTACTCCCGTTTTTCTGTACTTCTAGATATTTACAACAGTAAATACAGCCTTGGGTTTGAGACGGAGGTTTGTCCTCACTAGACATGTTGCTCTTATTGTTTTTCTCATCTCATTTCCGACATTCAGTTCCTGTCTGTCTCCCATGACTGATTCAACATGTGTAACTACCACGAAAAGTTAGCCGTATCATACTCAAAAAAATGACAGCGATTCTACTGACCCTCATTTTTGGCATCTATCTATTCACCCTGTTCGCGATCGCAATGAACACCGAATTGATCTTCAGAACGTTTGTGTAAGTTTACCTTTTCTATTTCATATTAGTCACATCGCTTTTCAGATCAAAAAAGTTGAAGCGGCAACCCAGTCTCACTCTCTTTTATATCAGATTTTCATTGGATATCATTGTAGCTGCGCTGAGTAAGTCTGAATGGAGAGACCAATAACAGCTTAGAGTCTTCATAGTTTTTCAGCTCTTATCAGTTTCTCTTTTCCATCACTAAAGACGTTGGATATCGTTGGAAACCTGGATTCATATCAGGTTGTCATATTTGTGTTAAATATGTCTATCGGTTGTTGGACGGCTGCCCGAGAAGTTCTTGTAGTCATTATCACTCTTGACAGAGCATTCGCAGTATTTCTTCCTGTCCTCTACCACAACCACAGAAATCGCATTTCAAATCTCATTTTTATCAGTTTTGTGTTTTTCATTCCCGTCTGGCATAATTTTGCTTTTTGGGTGATTTGCGATTTTCACTATTTTGCAAAGCCAGGCTGCATTGATGTCAGATGCATGTCCAATATCTGCTTCAGTTATTATACTTATCATTTTGAAATGGTGGGATTTTTATTCAAATTGATAAAAACACCATCAAAAAATTTTCAGTATTCCCATATCATAATAGTCGCTACATCTTTGGTTCTCGCCATGAAGTTGTTTTTCTTGAACAGTTCTAAACCTATAACGAATCGGAAGGCCATGGAAAGGGTAACTGCTTATTTGCTTATTTTCGATGATAGTACTTTCAATTTTTATTTCAGGCTGATTATCTTGCATTAACTGATGCTGTAATCATAGTGATATTTAACATTGTTCCAACCATTTTATCCTCATATTTTGCACTCACTACTAATTTCGTGATGTTCTTCCTATGTTTCAGAGTGGCTGGATATGCAATAGAGGCATTTTTGGCACGGAAAGCGTTGTATAGAAAGAATGAAGTTAGTGATCTAGTTCTAATTAATGGATGTCTCGTGAAGATGTGAATAAAGAATTCATGGTTTATGGAAATTACTTTGTGACTACCGCATTTTAAAAGAGAGCGCAGAATTGAGATTTGACGAAACATATCCGGAAAATCGAAGTTCCACACTCTAAACTTTGTCGCTGGTTGAAACGAAACTATCACTGTCTACTCCCGTTTCTCTGTGTTTCTAGATATTTACAACAGAAAATACAGCCTTGGGTTTGACACGGAAGTTTGTCCTCACTAGACATGTTGCTCTTATTATTTTTCTAATTTCATTTCCGACATTCCGTTCCTGTCTGTCTCCCATGACTGATTAAAGATGATGAACTAACACGAAAAAATTCGCCGCATTAGACTCAAAAAAATGACCGCGATTCTTCTGAGCCTCATTTCATGCATCTATCTGTTCACCCTGTTCGCAATCGCAATGAACACCGAATTGATCTTCAGAACGTTTGTGTAAGTTTACCTATTCTTTATCATATTAGTCACATAGTTTTTCAGGTCGAAAAAGTTGAAACTGCAACCCAGTCTCACTCTCTTTTATATCAGGTTTTTGTTGGATATCATTGTAGCTGCGATGAGTAAGTCTGAACAAAGAGATCAATCACATCTTAGAGTCTCTATGACTTTCCAGGTTCTATTAGTGTCTCTTTCACATTAACAAACGCGTTGGATGTTTTTGAAGATCTGGATCCATATCAAGTTGTCCTATTTGTGGTAAATCTGTCTATCTGTTGTGGGATAACTGCCCGAGAAGTTCTTGTTGTCATCATCACTCTCGACAGAGCGTCCGCAGTAGTTTTCCCTGTTCTCTACCACAATCACAGAAGTCGCATTTCAAATCTCATTTTTATCAGTTTTGTATTTTTCATTCCCGCCTGGCATAGCTTTGCTTTGTGGGTAATTTGCGATTTTCACTATGTTGCAAAGCCAGGTTGCATTGATTTCGGATGCATGTTTAATGTTTGCTTCGGTTATTATTCTTATCAGTTCGAAATGGTAAGTTTCGTCTTCAGATTGATAACAACATCATCAGAAAATGTTCAGTATTCCCACATCATTATAGCTGTTACATCTTTGGTTCTCGCCATGAAGTTGTTTTTCTCGAACATTTGTAAACCTGAAACGAATCGCAAGGCCATGGAACGGGTAACTGCTTATTCTCGAAAATGATACTTTACATTTTTGTATTTCAGGCTAATTATCTTACATTAACTGATGCTGCAATCATAGTGATATTCAACATTGTTCCAACGCTTTTATCATCGTATTTGGTACCCACTACTAATTATGTACTCTTCTTCCTATGTTTTAGAGTGGCTGGATATGCAATAGAAGCATTTTTGGCACGGAAAGCGTTGCATAGAAAAAATGAAGTTAGTGATCTAGTTCTAATTAATGGATCTCTCGTGAAGATGTGAATAAAGAATTCATGGTTTACGAACGCCACCACTTTCTGATGCTTTGAACTGAGGTTCGACATGATTCATCATAACAATCGAAGTTCCACACTCTAACCTTTATCGCTGGTTGAAACGAGACTGAGCAGTGGATGTGTTTCAGAATGCACTATGAACCTTTATACTCTTTCCCAACATAGTCCACAGGCAAAGCGCTGCCGATCCGTCATAGACGGGATTAGGTTTTGAACTCGTATCTGATCCGTTTTGATCGTTTTTGCGAGATGATGTAACTGAAGTTTCAGTTTCACTTCATTTTCGGATCTTTGAAACATAGTGTCAGACTGTTTTGGTTTTGACACGGAAATTTTGTCATCTCTAGTAATTCTGTCCTCATTACTTCTCTTACCTCACTTCATTCGTTTCCTTTTTTCCTGTCTGTTCCCCACGAATGCTTCAACTTGAGTAACCAACATGCACACGTTAGAACACAGGCAATGAGGATGTCAGCGATCCTGTTGATCTCCGTATCATTCACTTATTTGTTCACCCTGATCGCAATTATTATAAACACAGGCTTGATAATAAACACATTCGCGTAAGTTAGATCAATTGTAGATCACATCAGACAAACCATTTTAGATCGAAAAAATTGAAATTTCAACAAAGTTTAACTCTGTTCTATGTCAGATTTCTCTTGGATATTCTTTTAGCTTTGTTGTGTGAGTTTGGATTAAAATACGAGATCGAGACTAGAATCCGGATTCCAGATTCCGGCAATGCATCGTTCTATTTAATCGGTGCTTTGGATCATTCTGAGAATCTGGGTCCATATCAGAATACCATATTCATTGTGAACTTGTGTACCATCTGTACGATGTCTGCTCGAGCCGTCCTTGTCGTAGTCATCACCTTCGACAGATGGATCGCTGTGTTTCTGCCTGTTTCGTATCATAACCACAGGCATCGCATTTCAAATCGAATATTGATTTGTCTCGTGTTTTGTGCTCCCATCTGGCACAACATAGTTCTTTGGGTGATTTGCGAGTTTGATTTTTCCTCAGAGGTAGGGATTATCGATTACGGAGAGAGGAATGATAAACTTATGTTTTGTTTACTATGATTATTATTTTGACCTGGTTGGTTTCTTCTTCGCGTTGACAAGATATTAGCCCATCATTTTCAGAGCACACATGCTATAATAGTGGTTACATCCATGGCACTTGCTACAAAACTGTTTGTCTGGAACACCTGCAAATCTGAAGGAAGAAACAAGGGCATGGAAAAGGCAACATTTTTTTCTGAATTTTCTGTCTTTGAATAATAGTATTTCAGGCGAACTATCTTGCATTAACCGACGCAGGCATCATAATAGTTTTCGACATTGTTCCAACGTTCATAACTGAAAACCTTGCGGACACTACTAATTTAATAGCTGTCTTCGCGTTTTTCAGAGTGACAGGGTATGCTCTAGAAGCATTTTTGGCGCGGAAAGCGTTATGGAGAAAGAATGAACTTACTGTTCGAGTTAAAACTAATAGTTCTTTGGTGATATTGTGAATAAAGACTGTTTTGAGCATACTATCACTAGTTTCTCTTCATTTGCCGTGAATCATGTGCCTCTACTTTGACCAAACTCAATTCCAGTTTTTCCTATGATCTTTGGAATATCGTTTCAGACTGCTATGGCTTTGGAACGAAAGTTCGTCAACGATTGTTTTGTTGCTCTTTTTGTTTTTCTCATATTTTGTTTGTCGTTTCCTGTCTGTATCTCACGAGTGACTGGAGTCACCAAAATGCGTACTTCTGAGAACAAGAATTAGTCAGATTAGATTGAAAATTGACGGCGATCCTGCTGTCATTCATTTATCTACTCTCTTTCACTACAATAGTTATGAATACCGAGCTATAACACAGGTAAAACGCTGACGTTATCAATGGGACCGGGTTTTTGATCCATATATAACCCGTTTTGGGCTCAAATCCGCTCAAACGCATCAGTTATAGAACAAAAACTTAATCCTGTCCATTACGTATCAGCATTACAACAGACTTCTGACACGGAAACTTGTCATCGAAAGTTTTGTTGCTCTCATTAACTTTTTCATTTCACATGAGCAGTTCCCGTATTCTGTCTGCATGGGTAGACGGAGTAACCGGATACATTGTAAGATTTTCATAGACTCATTGTCCCTACAACAGAACCAAGTATGGCAGCGATTCGAGTTGCCATGCTTCTTTTTATCTATCTATTTGGCACTCTCACAATGTTAATAAACACCGGACTACTGTTCAGCACTTTTTTGTGAGCCTCTGCTTCAAAGTTAGCAAAAAGTGAAGCAAAAGCATTTCAGATCCAAAAAATTAAAGCGGCAATCAAGTTTAGCTCTATTTTATGTACGATTTGTATTGGATATCCTGATAGCTTTTCTGAGTAAGTACCATCAACTACAATTGTACATACAGTTTTCATTATTTTCAGACACTATCAACATCTCATTCCTATTTATGAAAACCACTGTACCAACAATTAACTTGGATCCCTATCAAGCCTCCATGTTCTTCACAAACTTTTTTGCCAGCTGTGCCATGTGTGCTCGCGCAGTCCTTGTCATGAGCATCTCCATGGATAGAACTCTAGCTGTATTTTTCCCTGTCCTCTATCACAACTGCAGGAAGAAAGTATCGAATTTCGGCTTGGCCAGTTTCTTGCTTACTATTCCAATCATTTGGCACAACTTTATGCTGTGGATAGTTTGCCAGGACCACTACCGATTTCCACCTGGTTGTATCGACTTTGGATGCTTAATAAATTTGTGCTTCGGACAATATATATATCACTTCGAGTTGGTAAGCGTAGGATTACAGCAGACCTCAAGGTCTGAGTCAAAGTTTCAGTACACCCACATCACAATAGCAGTGACATCCTTGGCTCTTGCAACGAAAATGTTCATTTGGAATAGCTGCAAACGGACTAAGAGCAAAGCTATTGAAAGGGTCTGTAATTTTTTTCTGGCAAAACCGGACGACTCTTCCAGGCTAACTATCTGGCTCTGTTGGACGCTGGAATCATGATATTTTTCAATGTGTTGCCAACTTTGTTTGTGGAAACAACCCTACTTGTGGAAGATTTCTCCCAGAGTTTCTCCTTGTTTAGATATGGTGGCTACGCGTTGGAAGCGTTTCTGGTACGAAGAGCGCTGAGGAGGAGGAATGATATTGGTGTATGACTTGGACAATCGGAATGAATCTTTATTAGTAAAATTTTGCAAGTCATTTAACAATAGACACTCTGGCTCCTGTCGAAATCTTTGAGGTGATCGTAATCGACAATTTCTTCGTCGTTGAACTCTTAGCACTCCACATCCCATCGTTTTGTCTTCTTAACGCTCGCCGGACCAAGTAACCTTCTAGGGCGTATCCAAAAAGTCGAGCGAACCAGAAGAACGATCCATACTCCTCGGATTCCAGGACCGGGAACAAGGTCACCAGGATTGAAGGAATCACATCAAATCCTAGTATGGTGAATGTGTCGATGAGGGCGAGGTAATTGGCCTGACAAAAATCGATCAATAACAATTTTTAAGTAAAGCCTACCCTCTCCAAATCCTTGCTCTTCGTTGCTCCTTTCTTACAATTGTTCCAAAGGAAAAGTTTGGTTGCTAGAACCATAGATGTGGTGGCGACAATGGAATGGACAACCTGCACATCTAACTATCAAATCTCAAGAAAACTGTCCACTCTCTTACCATCTCAAACTGCAACCCGTAGGCTAAGAAACAGTCCCCAAAGATGCAGCCCATCGAGATGCATCCGGGTGGGAAGTTGAAATCAAATGCACAATACACCCAAAGCATCAGACCATCCACTCCATTCCAGCCGATCGCGATGAGGATGAAAAGAAGATTCGGGATTTTGCTCCGATAATTTCGATAGATGATGGGGGTGAAGACTGCCAAGGTTCTTTCGAAAGTTATAATGACTACTAGGAGTCCCCTTGCTGTTAGAACCGAGGTGTAGAAGTAAATGGAGTAAAATATGAGAAGTTGATAAGGATCCAGAGATTTCTCGGGTTTCAGAAGGTTCATGAATGTGAATGTCATTTGGTAAATGTCTAAATTGTATGTTTTGATGTTGGAATATCCAAAAGCTTCCTTACTCATAATAGCTATCAAGCAATCGAAGGCAAATCTCACATAGAACAGAGTCAGCGTTGGCGATCGTTTGAATTTCTTCGAACTGTAAATCATCTTTTGTTATACAGTATGCGCCTTTAAAACTCACATAAAAGTATGATAAAGGTTTCCAGCATTGATGACCAGGGTATAAACCGATAATAGAGTAGTCAACAGAGCAACCAGGAATGCAGCGACGAACATTGAGAATTTCTTCACTTTTCCGTTTTTTGGGTTGGTTTTTATACTATTTTTACAGATATAAAAACTGCGATATTGCTTGTTTTTCAAAATGAATGCACAGTTAAAATTTTTCTTCCGTCTACAAATTCTGCACGGTCTGATAGAATACTTGATTTGGCTAGAAATTTCAAAATCTAGATTTAGTTCCGTCTTCAAAATATGGGTTCTTTGAAAAACTATAATAAGAGACCACAGTGACAATGTGGAAGTCTGATTTATGATGATGACTCGAACAATTCCCAACAATATTATTCCTCGGAATTCGTTTCATTTTCATTTTCCGAGACTTCTGATCAGTCTAGAAGGAAATTGAGTGGAGAGAATAACAAACAAAGTAATTAACTTTTTTGAATGTAACAAGGAAGAGTAAAATACTAGTCGCTTCATTGACAAACAGCACTGGTCGCCAAAAATCCGGGGCAGAGTGAGAGAGGGCGAGAGAAACCAGACTGTCTGCGTCTCTTGGCTCTTGACACATTGATTCGCAAACTGTTGAACCATCCTAAAGTCGTTTCAGAATTTTGTTTCAAAATGTCTACTTTCAGCGTTCTCAACTTCAATTATTCCATCTCTGCACTCCCATAGAAGACTTGACCTTCCCACTGGACACAGCTCCCATATTCCGCTTCAAAGACCGCAAAACCATGTAGCCTTCCAGAGCAAATCCACACGACTTGCTGAGTCCTATAAAAGTTCCGAGCGTTTCCAATAGCTCTGGAAATTTGGTTATGAGAGCAGCTGGAATAATATCGAATATTATAATGATACACGAGTCTATAAGAGCCAGCTGATTTGCCTTAAAAAGTCAGAATCGTCTCTCAGGATGCTCAGACAACAAACTCACTCTCTCAAGATCTTTGCGATGGTTTAATTGTTTGCGGTGATTGAGGATGAACATTTTCACAATCAATAGGGCAGAAGTGAGTGCGACGAGCACGTGTGCACACGTATCAATAACTAGAGCATATTTAGTGTAGCAGCTAATACCCAGACATGCAACTGTCGTGCAGCCTGGGGGAAGCATCATTCGGTACTGGCAAACAATCCATAGAATCGTTTGGTCCACAAAAACATATGAGAATGGGATGATTGCGACTAACAAATTGGGAACTCTCGATCGGAATTTGTAGTAGAATATTGGAAGAAATACAGCTAGAACTCGATCAGTAGTGATTATAAGAACAAGGAATGCGCGTATGTTTGATAGGTTTGTAATGGGCCACATAAGGAAAAAAACTGTGTTTGGAAAGTAGTCAAGAAGATGACCGGTATCCAGAAATTCAAAAAACAGAATCACTTGGAGAATCGCATCTGAAACATTGACGTGATTCTTCTTTTTTTCAACCAAACTTACTGCAGAATCCAAAAAGTGTATCTATCAGAAACCTAGTGTAAAATAGTGCCAGACTTGAGGATTTTTTGATTTTTTTGGATCTGAAATCGTTCTAAATACATTATGCAACTCTCAAACGACTTACATGAATATACTATACAACAAGTAGAAGTTTATAGCAACGGTGATACTACAAAGCAGAAACGAAAACGAAACGATAAAGAAATGCAGCATGCTCATTGGATATTTATGATGAAGAAAAAGTTAATCAAGGAGGTTCTCTGGTGTAGACGCTGGGGAACGTTCTGAAATTCGGGAATTCGTGGGAATAGTGAAATTTCTTTTTTCCAGAATGGCGAGAGTAGAAAACATTGTGGGAAAAGAATAACAAAGACGTTGTTTTTCCCTTCTTTCTGATACACCAAAGCATGACGAAACTTTCGAAAGACACAGCTAACAAGTTATGTACCTCGAATTACAGAAATCATTGTTTTCCAAATATTTTTTATTCGATGAAACTTTTCAGAGCAACAAACAAGTTATTAGTAACAGTTAATTGAAATTAGAAGAGTGCTGGAAATTCGTGATCATCGAGTAGTCCAGAGTTGCAAGTTGGACACGATCTTTTGGTTTGGAACCACTCTTGAATGCATTCCTTGTGGTACCGTCTCTTGCAACACTCGCATTTTGTAGTATCATCTTCCGATTCCATGTGATCCAGACAAATCAGACATTCCTTATCGGCAAGCTCATCTGGATTCACTTCTGAAGTGTTGATCAACGATTCGCAGATTATTGGGACATCCGATTTCATGGTTTCCTTGTAAGCGTCTTGGAACCATCTGGAGAGTGTTGGGAACGCAGGAAGTTCAGGAATCTGGTCCGTAGTAATCTGTTCGTTGGCTCGGATCATCGCAAGGTTGGACTCGACGGCTTGGCAGTATTTGGTGCACGTCTGACGGTATTTGATTGTCTCGAATCTTGCTCTTTTCTGGACATCAGCATTCTTCGATTTTGCCATTAACTTGTTAGTCATTTGGAGAACTTTTTGAATAGGCTTCTCTGTTTTCAGGATGGATTCAGCATTCAGAAGAGTGAAGAGGACTTCTCGAACATTCTCGGTTTCTTCCTGGAACCGGTTTGGAGTAGATTCTTCCGGTAGGTTTTCAGACATTGTTGCCAATGAAATCGCGGCTTCCAAATCTTCCACCAACTCCGTTTTGTGCTCCAGTTGATTCTGCATCGTCTCCATAATCGTCTGATTCTCTTCCATCTGATTCTTCTGACTTCTGATTACCTCATCCTTCTCCTCCAACTCCTTCTTCTGCATCTCCACCAATGCCATCAAGTCACGAATCTGTTCCTCCATTTTCAAAGTTTCAATCTCCTTATCTGTCAATCGTTTTTTCAAACTCTTGGTTTCGATCTTTTCCATTCGCAACTTTTCATTGGCTTTTCGGGTGTGGACACTAGCACGAAAGCACTTCGGGCAAGATTCCGATTCCTTCACTTCTGACTTCTTGACAAGTTCCTCGGTTGACTTCTTCCTCTTGATAGCTTTGACCTTCTTCTTTGGTTTCTCCTCCGAGACTTCAGTTGACTTCTCGACTTCTATATTTGGCGTGGTCGACAGCAAATCTGATCCTTCTACTGCATTGATTTCTTCCATCAGTTTTTGCTTCTCAACTTTACGCTGCTCAGCAAACACATCCACTGGAATCAGTTTTCCATCATCCTCGAGAAGACAGTAATCACCATTGATCCATGGAATAGGAAGAGTGTTGAATTCTGGGTCCATAACGATGAATTCGATGTTCTTGATGAGTTCTTTCGGTACCAGCTCGAAGATTTGTCGAAAGGAAATCGTCGAGAGTTCTGACATTGCATCGATCTGATCCTTGAATGCAGAAACATCGAGACCATTCGACTGCATTTGATGTAGAAGTTCGTGAGCCATCACAATCTTCTCGTCGTTCGATTGAAATAATCGCACAAGTACCTTGGAGTTTTCGACCTTCTCGGCGGATTTTGACGTCATCGTATCCGAATTCTCCTTGAAGCATTCTCCGAAGATCTTGATTATAAACGCGATCCACGTCGCAACCTTGATGTATGCCAATCCGTTCTGCTTGATGGGAACCGTCTTGTCAAAATCAACCACCAATTTACGAATATCCGCGACACAGTTTCCCAGTGTATTCACATCCTTCGCATCTACTAATGGCCAGTGCGGATTCAGAAGAAGCGCTCTGACGAACTGATAAGCCACTACATCAGTGTCCGGAAACAAGACGGGCACCTCAGCCAACTCTTTCCATTCGCTGCTGGTTGCAAACTTTTTGTTGAGATCATCGATGTTGTTCATCACATCCAGAAACAGAGTGTCGTAGACCATAGCCATGTCAGTCGTGCGGATCTTCCCTTCGTGCGTCTTCATGAAGTACGACATCAGAGAGATGGCGAACTTAGCCTCCAGTGGTTCCATGGGGCATTCACGGATGGTGTACATATATAAGGCGCAGATGTCCCTCTTGTACGCGTAGTTCTTCTTGGAGAAGCTCGAGTGAAGGGGTACTCGGTGAAAGTATGGATCCGTCTTCTTGCCATTGTAGAACTGCCAACCTCCCGGGAAGGCACAGATTTCGGCGGGGACATGGCGGGAGGCGGGGTCGTGGCGGGAGGTGAATTCGAGTAGTTCTGGAGGGGGAACGAAGAGCTGATCAGCAATAACGGTCATGTTGAACGGTGAGTGTGACTCTGAAATAAACAGCGATCATTTGAAAAGATTGAGAATATCGGAAAACGGGTTGCGGAAAGGTTAGAGGGAATGATTGACGATGCATATCTGTGTGTTACGATTAGAGAGCAGAGAAAACAACATGTGAGGTTAGCGGATATGATGGAAGACAACTAGTGCCACTGGGAATGTGTTTGAAAAAAAAATAGATGTTCAAACGGACAATGATAGAAATATCGGAAAAACAGGGGAATCGAGAAAATCGAAGGAGATAGCAAATGTCAATGTAACGAAGTATAGAGGAGCAGAATCACATGGGTTGATTGGATTGAATGATAGCTCCTGGGAAAAAGGGAACAGTAAATGTGGTCTAGTGGGGAATGACAATCAAGGTGAATGTGAAGGTAAAACTATAGTAAGAGAGTGCTCATGAAATAGGAGAATCAAGGGTCGAATAGAAAGAGTTTACGAAACGTGAAAACAAATAACTACCGTAGGTTCTTGCTTGGTAGCCACGAATAAGAAGTGTATGGTGTTCAATAGAGCGCAATTCGACCCGTGACTTTTTCGATTGAACAATGAAGGGACAGAGAAAAGGTTCTTTAACCAGCATGCCATCTTTAGGGTACCTCTGAGAATTTTCTCTAAATTTGCTCAAATATAGAATCGAATGTGGGCTTTCAGATGTACTAGGTGGCTATCTGCGCAAATTTCTAGAACTCGAGATACTTAGCTCCAAAGTTTGGTGCATTTTTCACCATATCCACCCTTCAAACAGCTTCCTCTCTCCCCCTCTCTTTTGTACGCCTTACGTGAAGTGAAGAAAACATGGAAAAGTGGCCGAGTGGATAACAGGGATGGGTACAAGGAGCGTGGTGGTGGTTCGACTCTCGCCAAAGTTGATTTTCTTTTTTTCTGTTTTTCAAGACTTTCTGAAAATTTTTCCAAGTTTTTTTTCAAGTTTTTGAGTTTTGCAGATCTCAAAACAATCATGATTTGCTGCCAAAAAACATCATGAAGCTGAAGTGAGCAGCATTGACGAAGTTTGATAACAAAATCATCAAGCAGCGTTTCTTTGGTAACAAATCATGATTGTTTTGAGATCTGCAAAACTCAAAAACTTGAAAAAAAACTTGGAAAAATTTTCAGAAAGTCTTGAAAAACAGAAAAAAAGAAAATCAACTTTGGCGAGAGTCGAACCACCACCACGCTCCTTGTACCCATCCCTGTTATCCACTCGGCCACTTTTCCATGTTTTCTTCACTTCACGTAAGGCGTACAAAAGAGAGGGGGAGAGAGGAAGCCGTTTGAAGGGCGGATATGGTAAAAAATGCACCAAACTTTGGAGCTAAATATCTCGAGTTCTAGAAGTTTGCGCAGATAGCCATCTAGTACACCTGAAAGCCCACATTCGATTCTATATTTGAGCAAGTTTAGAGAAAATTCTCAGAGGTACCCTAAAGATGGCATGCTGGTAAGCGAAACTAGAAACGTCAAGTATATGAGGTGACAACGCAAAATTAGCTGATTTCAAACTAGGGATTTGGCTAAAGAAATGTGGGTGAGCTGGTCTGTACATCTGAACGTGGGGAATGGACACAAAATATTGGAAAAATGAGATTGGCTGAGCGGTAATGACAATTTATGAGGCCAACAAATGGTGATGCCGAGTGAGTTGATCTCTGGGAAACTAGGGATAGTGTGTGACAGGGCGCGAAAACACTTTATTCCCATTCCCAGGAGCACCCAGCCGCAATATTACCTATTCAGTCTGTCTCCTCTTCATTTCCCAATATCGTTTGTCTGATTTAGTTTTTCCAATATATTTTTTGAGTCCAGTCTCCTCTTCTTTCCAATGTCTGTTATCGATTTGTAGATTTTCGTAACGTTGCATGAACAGACCTATCTTGATTCCTGTGATAGATATGAAAAAGTGGCTAACTAACAAAATGCTTGTGATGAACAAAGAAACATTTTGTTAGTTGACTACTTTTTCATAACTATCAAAGGGACCGTGATAAATTTGGTCAAAGTGATGGGAAGGGGGTGTCGGTTTATCAAGGGAAATGCGGTAATTTTGCGTTGTCATCTCATATGCTTCTCGTTTCTAGTTTCCGACCTTAAAACCTTAAAGATCTCTTTCTCTGTTCCTTCTTTGTTCAATCGAAAAAAGTTTTTTCTTGACAGAACACCACCTATATGGGCCCATTGATTTGTTTTCTTTTTGGATGTGTACCCCTACATCTGGCATTGTCTCACTGTCTGTCACTTTGGTTGTAAACGCGTCTCACTGGATTACACTCATTGTTTTCTTTCCCAGAGGGAGAATATTGATTCCCTCTATTCATATCACACGTCCCACATTGCAAATCTTTCATTATTCGTTTATTTTCTATCTTTATTTCTCTGCCAGTCTCTGCACTCTGTTTTCGTCGTCCAGTCCTTTTTAGGTATCATTTCTGACCTTATGTTCGAAAATTCAAGTTTCAAATTTTGACAGCTCTGAGAACCCATTTTCTGCATGAGAACAGACTGGTTCAAAACAGAAAACCACTTTTCCCAGCCGCCCTTATGAACTTACTCATCTGTGTTCTGTTGAGGCAGAAGTGCTGCACTAAGCATCAGTTTTTGGCGTTCTCGTTCATACGGTAATTTGTCCTTCACATACATGCATGTCGTAAACTCTTCTCGACCTTGTATACAGGTGCACCTTGCTCTGTGTTCTGTCTCTTACAGTAGGTTTCCCTTCACATTCACCTCAATTGTTATTCTCCATTATACCACACTCATTGTTCCCTTTTTCCCAGGGGCTACTATTCAATCCCTCGATCCATTTGACTCTGCTCCTTATTCTTGCATTACTCTCCTTCGATTTTCTCGATTCCCTGTTTTTCCAATATTTCTATTTGCTTTGAGTCTCACGCTTACATTATCCGTTTCTTTCTCAAAATCTCTATCAAACATTATTTTCTTCCAGACTCACCCTCACACATTCAACTCAATGTCCACCACGATCGTCGCCGTTGATCAGGTTCTCGGTCCCTCTTCGGAAGTGCTTGAGACTTTCACCCACCATCATGGTCCCGTTCTAGGCGAATCCGTTGGAGATATCAGCGCCTTCCCGGGAAGCTGGCAGTTCTACAATGGCAAAAAGACGGATCCATACTTCCACACAATCCGAAATCACTGGAGCCTCTCGAACAAGGTCTACGCCTACAAGAGAGACCTATGTGCCGATTTGATGTTCAGGATTTACGAATGTCCCATGAAACCACTGGAAGCTAAATTTTCCATCTCCTTGGTATCGTACTTCCTGAAGACGCACGAAGAGAAGATCCGGACGATTGATATGGCGCCGGTTCATAATGCGTTGATGCTCGATGTGATGGACAAAATTGATTGTCTCAACGAGAACTTTTCAACCAAAAGCGGATGGCAAAATTTGGTTACGGAGCCCTTCGATTTCAAGGATATTGAAAATGTGGTTGGTTTGTTCATCAGAGCTCTACTGTTTGAACAGAACTGGCCTTTGGTAGAGGAGAAGGATTTGGACAGGCTCCAAAACGCGGATGTGGAAATTCGAAAATTGGTGAAGGATTTCGACAAGAAGATTCCCTCCAAGAGCAAAGTGATTGCATACAGACAGATCTTGATGTGGGTTATATCTGTGGTCGGGATCTTTGGAGAATTCATCAAGGAGAATTCCGCACTGATGACGTCAAAAATGGAATCCGCGAAAAAGGTCGAGAAGTCCAAAACTCTCGTTCGTCTATTCTTATCGGGAGAAGAGAAAATTGTGATGGCCCACGAGCTTCTACATCAAATGGAGTCGGATGGTCTCGATGTTTCTGCATTCAAGGATCAGATCGATGCAATGCCAGAACTCTCAACGATTTCCTTTCGACAAGTCTTCGAGATGGTACCAAAAGAACTCATCAAGAACATCGAATTCATCGTAATGGACGAACCCTACAACACTCGCCCGATTCCAATGGTCAACGGTGGATATTGCATTTTGGATGATGGAAAAATGGTTCCAGTAAAGTTGAGACTTCGAGAAGTCGAAAGCAAGAAGGACGAATCAATCGAAAATGTGGTAGAGCCGATTCAAGAACACAAGGAAGCCGTAGAATCAGATTCGCTGTCGACCACGTCTGAATCCGAAGTCGAGAAGTCAACTGAAGTCTCGGAGGAGAAACCGAAGAAGAGGAAGAAGGTCAAAGCTATCAAGATGAAGAAGTCATCCGAGGAGCTTGTCAAGTCAGAACAGAAGGAATCGGAATCCTGTCCGAAGTGCTTCCGTGCCAGCCTTCACACCCAGAAAGCCTACGAGAAGCTGAGAGTGGACAAGATTGAGACCAAAAGTTTGAAGAAGAAGCTGACAGAGATGGAGATGGAGAATCTGAAGAAGGATGAGAAGATTCGCGACTTGATGATGTTGGTGGAGATGCAGAAGAAGGAGTTGGAGGAGAAAGATGATGTGATCAGAAGTCAGAAGAATCAGATGGAGGAGAATCAAAAGACTATGGAGATGCTTCAGAATCAACTGGAACACAAAACGGAGTTGGTCGAAGATTTGGAAGCTGCGATTTCGTTGGCGCCAGTGCCTGAAAACCTACCAGAAGCATCCACTCCAATCCGATCCCAGGAACAAACCGAGAATGTTCGCGAAGTCCTCTTCATTCTTCTGAATGCTCAATCCATCCTAAAAACAGAGAAACCAATCCAGAAGGTACTCCATATGACCAACAAGTTGATGGCAAAATCGAAGAATGCTGATGTCCAGAAAAGAGCAAGATTCGAGACAATCAAATACCGTCAGACCTGCACCAACTACTGCCAAGCCGTCGAGTCCAACCTTGCGATGATCCGAGCCAACCAACAGATTACTGTGGACCAGATTCCTAAACTTCCTGCGTTCCCAACACTATCCAAATGGTATCAAGACGCTTACAAAGAAACCATGAAATCGGATGTCCCAATAATCTGCGAACCGTTGACTTTAGAAGTTAATCCAGATGAGCTTGCCGATAAGGAATGTCTGATCTGCTTGGATCACATGGAATCGGAAGATGCTACTACGAAATGCGAGTGTTGCAAAAGACGGTATCACAATGAATGCATTCAAGAGTGGTTCCAAACCAAGAGATCGTGTCCAACTTGCAACTCTGGACTACTCGATGATCAAGAATTTCCAACACTTTCCTAACTTTAATTAACTGTTGCTAATAACTTTTTTGTTGTTCTAATAAGTCACACTGAATAAACAATAATTGAAGTACAATGTTTCCTGTTACGCAAAGTGTGGAGCATAGAAAGATGCTTGTTTTTTTCCAATTAAATCAAAAGCAGGAAATTTTTGACTTTCTGATTCTCCTTTTGTTTTCAAAAAAGCATTTTCCAAATCCTCATTAGTCAGTTTTCACACTGACCGAAAGTTTTTGTAGCTTCTCATCATTTTCCCTTGTTTTGTCATCAGGTTTCTGGTCATCAGACCCCAAGGTGTTCGGCTAGCGGAACGCAAAGTCTCAGTAATCTTCAAAGCTTGTCCAGTTTCAGCAGAGAAGTCAAAATGTCTCCTACCGCTGTCATCGTCACCGTTTTAACCACCATACTTGCAATTGTCACTACTGTTATTAACTTTGGGCTACTGTACAAAATTTTTGTGTAAGAAAACTTTCAACTGGTCATAAAATTGGAAAAATAGAAAAGTTCAGATCAAAAATACTGAAAAAGTCTACCAACCTGACTCTATTCTACATCAGATTCGCTATCGACGGACTGCTAGGCATAGGAGGTAGAAAGTGCTTCTGCCCAATTTCACACGTATCATTTTCAGACTTCCTACTGTCGCTTCTAGTTTTCCTGAAACTTTTCCAAGTCGACCATCTTCTCACTCCATATCAACCCATTGTATTTATCATCAACTGGCCCATCAAAAACTTGCTATGCATTCGTGCCATCCTCGTCATCATCATCAACCTAGACAGAGACTTCGCCGTATTCTTCCCTGTCTCTTATTACAAATTTCGCAAAAATTTTTCCAACTCTGTGATCTCTGTCATCCCGTTTTGTTATGTTGCCGTTGAGAACTGGATGCTTTTCGGAGCATGTGAGTATGCGCTAGGGATTCCGGAGGGTTGTGTTCTTCTGAGATGTCTCACTAATGAGTGTTACATAACTTATGGGATACGGTTTGAAGTGGTATGCAGATCAAAGTAATCCAAAAGAAACATGGAAAAAAGTTTCAGATCACTCACATCATGATGGCTCTTGCCTCACTGGCTCTCTTTCTCAAGTTACTCGTTCTCAATTATTGCCTATTAAAGTCGAAGAGTGAATTTTTAGAAAAGGCAAATTTTCTCGCTCTAATCGACACGTTGATCATTTCAATATTCGATGTTCTACCAGCAATAATCATCGCGAAATATCAGACATCGATTCAAGTGGAAGACTTTGGGAATTCGTTCGTTTTTGGAAAGGTTGTCGGATACGTTCTCGAAGGGTACTTGGTGTATCGGGCGTTGGAGAACGTGCAAAGGAAACCATCAAATCGATTAGTGTTCCAGATGAAAATAAGTAATCAGTGCTGATTTGTTGGGAATAAATTTGAGCTTTCATCATCGGGATTCTGATGACGGACCGTCGTGGTCTCTAGAATAGTCTAATCTTACAATGAAATGCATGATCAGAATATATGAATGAATCGTGTGGGATAATGTCGTTGTTTCAATGAACACAAAAATTGCAGACTTCAGCCATCATTTTTAGCACAAAAGAGGCATGCTTTAGCATGTCGTAAACCTACTGGTACAAAGTTATTCACAAAACAGTATACGATGTCTCAAAAATTAACGCGAAACCGTAAAGTTCACATTTCAAGCACCTTCTCAATGTGACATCTTGAGTAGAGTCATTGAGTTTCGATTTCTGCTTGACTCACCTGTTTTCCCATAGCACAAACCACATGGATTCATGACTAATCGTTTTCGCTCGAGTAACCGTTTCCCATACGTTCTGGTTCGATTCTCGTGACATAATCTTGTAGTTCATATTCTTGTTCTCATTATTTTGATCTACCCTGATAAATTCGAGAATACAATCAGAGTCTCTATATAAAAAGTTACCCCTGTCTTGTTTTTGTGCTTTACTCATTTTGCTCGAAATGAACAACATCGTCCGCTTTGGTTCTATTCAAGCGATTCCATTGTACAACTGTAGCGCGAGGAGCCCGGAGAACTGGTTTGAGAAGGATTCGGTTCCTCGTCCGATTCTGGGAATCACCGAAGGAATCATTGGAGTCTTCATTGAGATTCTCTACTTTCCAATGTTAGCAGTGATGCTGGAAAAAGAGCAGTTCAGCATGTCTTGCTATAAAATAATGACCCTTTTGGCAGTGGTTGATATTTTGTCCATTCTCTGCAATTGCATCATCACCGGATGGCTCGCTTATCAGGGTGCCGTCTACTGTACCTACCCTAACTTGATCTACATTTCTGGCATGGCGGGTATGGGATTGTGGTGTTGCTCGTGTGTGATAGCTGTGATCCTGGTGACCAATAGACTGATGGACCTGATTCTTCCCAATCACGGATCATGCATTTTCGATGGAAACCGTATATTTCTCGTTTTGACAACCCCCGTTCTCTATGGACTGTACTTTGTTTGTTTGAACACTCCGATTCTGTTCACATCGAAATATCACGCCTGGTTTGTGGATCCCATGATTTTCGAAGGAAAGGAGAAAGAGGTAAGATTGAGATTCGGAGCTACTAAGCCTCTGATTGTTTTCTCTCTACAGTACGCCAACATCCCTCACATCTTCAACAACTTCTTTGTGGTAGCGGTCACCTCCTTCCTGTACGGAGTATTCTGCTGGGCACTTTGTTCGAAATTGAAACATGTTGATATTGCTTCGGAGTCCAGAAGCTTGGTGAGTATATGCATCAAAACCAAGCCATTCACTCGTTTTTTAGAGCACTCAAATCTTCTTCCAATCCGCCATGATTTGTGCGGTTAACATGTTGGCTGCTATCATCTACGTCATCATGAACTATATTGTTATTCCTTATTGGATGATACTCCTCGGCACTTTTATGTGGCAACTGGGAAACGGTGCACCCGTTTTTATCTATCTCAAGTTTAACAAGACGTTGAGAAATGGGATTTTGCGGAAGATTGGCCTCAAGGTATGAGAAAGAAGCAGTTTGATCTTGAATCAAGGTTGAATCTTCAGAAACCTCTAAAAGGAGTCGTAAGAACCAACGTCAGCACGTCACATATTGTGCCCGGACCGCATTTGACAATTTGATATTTACACCAAGTAGCGTTTGGGCATTGTTTGTTGTACCGCAGCACATTGATGAATACAAATAGAGTCTACATGTTACCCCATTTGTTAATGTGTTTTACTCAGTGTACAAAAATTGAACGCAAATGTTCGCTATGGTTCTATCGAAGCGAAATTAATTTTTCATGTTTCGAGGAAAGCTAGGTTATGATTTCATGATGTACCGTTTAGCTCCAAAGAATATTTATTCAAAAATGCTTTATCCATGACTAGGCTTCACTCTAACATTTGACACCGACTTCACATTCGCCTCATTTTCCCCGATCCTTTGCAATGCACAAATCACCAGACACCCCTCCAATGCGTACCCACTCATCTTGCTGAGCGCTATTACCGGACCAATATCCTCGAATTTTCCGGTATATATTTTTGACATTAGCGCGGCCGGAATAATATCGAATACCATAGTGATAAATGCATCAATAAGAACCAATCGGTTAGCTCTTGTCAAACTTTTACTGGTGGATTTTGAGCACTTGTTCCAAATCAACAACTTGATTGCTAGTACCAGGGATAACAGGGCTATGATAGCATGAATGATGAGTTCGGACCTCAAGAAGAAGTCAATAAAGCATTGATTCATAAAGCACCACATATTGATGCATCCCAGTGGAACATAGACCACGAATTGACATACTACCCAGAGAATGTAGTTTTCTAGGCCAGCATACGCAATTAAGAGAACAATAACGATAAGCAATGAAAATCTGCTTCGGTTTTTGTGATGGAGTATTGGTAGAAATACTGCGACGGTTCTATCCAGAGTGATAATTATGACGAGGATTCCCCTGATGGCCAACAGAATTGCAGAGGGCCAGTTGATATAGAAGACTATAGTGGGGTCGGAATCAAAAATGGTTTGGATGTTGGATAGACGCAAGGAATAGAATACAAGGATCACCAGAGCTGAAAAACTATGTTTATGAGAGAAGAACCAGTTTTGAGGTTCAACAAGTCGAATACTTTTGGATTTTCAGGTTTTTTTGATTTTGAGATCCCATGGATTCTGAACTTGTGTAGATTCTGAGATGAATCCTAAAATAGGTATAGGATCCTGAAATTCTTCGGAGGCTCTGGATCTTAAGATTCGTTTGATTTTAGGATTCCATGTATACAAAGATGAAATGATATTTTGAGATAATATCGGTCCTCAGAGACTGCGGAGATTCTATGGATCCTAAAGTTTCTGCGATTTTTTGTTTCTTCCTATTCCTTAGCTTTCAGGTTTCTGGTTTTCGGAATTTTTTCCCGTTACTCACCATCCAAACTAATCAAACCATCAACGAAAAATCTCAGATAAAAAAGAGTCAAATTCGATGATCGATTCATTCGCTTCGACCTGAAACCATTTGCATTGTTTTAATCAGAAAATTTGAACCAGAAACTAAACTTACACAAAAGTTTTGTACAAGAGACCACAATTGATGCTTGATGTAGTAGTGGCAAAGAAAATAGCGAGAATTGAAATCAAAATAGCAACGATTCCCATTTTCGTTTTTCCGAACTGGCACGAACTTTTTCGGAAATGTTTTGGTTGGTGATATGTGACCAGTGATCGGATTTTGAAATTTCCTAGGAAAAATCTTGCTTCTGGGAAGCTAACAAGGAACGAACTGGTTACTAGATGTGGGAGAATTGAAAAACTCTGTGAGAACAAGAGGAAATTTTCTGATCAAAACATGGCTTGAGAATTCAGAGAAAAATATGTTTTGCATCTTCAAATTCTTTGACAACAAAGCCAACGACGAGTCTATCTATGGTCTTTGTTCATTAGAAAAATCATAACGTCATCCAGCACCACTCGGAACTCTGACGACGGACCACGATTTCGCATTCGACTCCGATTCGATGTCCAGTTTTCGCTTCAAAGCCCTGACCACCAGGTATCCCTCGACCACGAATCCACCCGTTTTGGTGGCAAGATGGGACCAGTGTCGGCCAGACTGGTGGGTGGGAATTTGGAGAGGAGGGCGACGGGGAGGATGTCAAAGAAGCAAATGATGAATGTGACTAAAAGGGCTAGGATGTTGGCCTCGAAGTTTTAACGTTTGTGAGATCAGGTCCGTTGGTCTTCACTCACCCTTGTAAGATCCTTGCTTTTTGAAGAGTCTGAGCAGTTGTTCCAGATAAAAATTTTGAAGACCAGGACCAAACTTATCCCAGCAATCACACAATGACTAATCTGAAAGCACCTTCGTTAATTTTTCAGCAACAAATCACCGTGACTCACCAGCTCACAACTCATAAACCAATGAATATAACACTTATTCATATAGCACCCCATACCAACACATCCCATCGGTACCAGCAAAACAAAACTGCAAACCACCCAAAGTACAGTATTCTCGACTATTACCCAGCTAAACGCGACAAAAATGATCAAAACGGAGTTGCGAATTTTGGACCGATAATTGTGATAGGTAACCGGAAACTGTACTGCCAAAGTTCGGTCGAGGGTGATGACAATTACGAGCATGGCTCGGATGTTCATGAGGTTTACTGTAGGCCATGAGATGTAGAAGATTAGAATAGGATAGTAGTCTAGCAAGCTGGGAGCTTTTGTGAGGTTGAGGAAGGCGAAAATGAGCATGATGAGGTCTGCAAGATACCATGACTTAAAAATCAGAGTATCACCAACCAAGAATTTACGAATTCAAGAATCCCATGTTCTTAAAGTTCCAGAACTTACTCCCAAAACTAAAAACCGCATCGATCGCAAACCTGGCATAGAACAGCGTCAAACTTGGTGATTTTTTGAACTTCTTCGATCTGAAACCTAATTTTTTGAAAATTTTTTATGCATCCTCAAAAACTTACACAAAGACACCATACAGTAATCCTAAATTTATCAAAATCGTCAAAAACGTGAAAAACGTAGCGAGAGCTGAAACAGTGATACCTATCCAGGCCATGGGAGATTTGTGACTCTTGCTTTCAATTCAAGTTGTTTTTTTTGTTCCTCTAATTAGAAATTCTTGTTTTTTTTTCGAGATCCTGGTTTAATCAAGAGGTTTCTCAGAATGTCCCTTTGAATTTTGGTTTCGAGTTTCCAAATTACTTCCTTTTTTATTCGTGTTTTCATCAGAGATCCTACTGTATGAACATTCATTTTATTTTCAGCAAACAAACAAAACGGAAATTTCTCGATTCTCAGAATTCGCGAAACTTTTACTGCCACGCGTGACGAGAATGTTGGCGATGTTGTTTATGATTATGAGGTGTGTTCCCCGTCGATTTTACCATCGAACTCCTGCCATTGGTCACCGATAATATCTCATTTGTCCGCTTCAGGGCTCTCCTCACCAGCCACCCTTCCAGAGCGTACCCTCCCATCTTGCACACCAGAATAAGTGATCCGAATTCTGCGGCGATATTTGGGACTTTCACAGTGACAATGGCGGGCAAAATGTCGAAGAGAAGAATGATGAGGGTGTCGATGAGGGCGAGGTAGTTGGCCTGAAGGTCGAGAATTGGATGACAATTTCAAAAGTGATTTACTCTTTCCAGGTCTTTACTCTTCGCGCCATTCTTACAATGATTCCAGATGAAAAGTTTAACAGCAAGGAGAAGCGACGTAACAGCAATGATTGCATGTGAAACCACTTCAAAACTCAGCGCGAACCTAATGTAGCACTGATTCATCTGACATGTAAAAATCACACATCCAGCAGGGATATTGACCTCAAATTGACAAGCCACCCACAACACGACGTTGTTGACTATCGGCCAAGCTAGTGATATGATTGCCAAGTAGAAGTTTCTTATTTTTCGTCGAAAATTATGATAAGTTATGGGTAGAAATACTGCTAGCGTTCTATCGAAAGAAATCACAATGACTAGAATTGCACGCATGTTGAAAAAGTTCATTGTGGACCAGGACACCCAGAAGAGAAATATAACGGGGTCGAAATCAGATGAACTATTGCCATTGAGGAATTTGAGCAAGATGAATGTGGAGATGACGGCATCTGAAAATACAACTTTGGGAAGTCAAAACTTCTCATGTCGCGCTTTAAAATCCGTGAAGTCTGGGAAACTTCACTGGATAGCCAGTCTCAACTGAAACAACTGTTATCGTACTCTCAATCGCTGCGAGACCCTTTGACAAACGGGTCTCGTAGCGATCAGACTATCTTTGGAGAGCCATTTGAAAACCGGGTAACTCACTCTGAATCCCCAATAGTCCATCTATCACAAATCTGATGTAAAATAAGGTTAGACTGTTGGATTTGTTGAGACTTTTTGATCTGAAAAACCCTCTTCTTTATGAGCCACATATTTCTATTCTCCTACACAAAAATCCGATTCATCAGGTTGAAGTTAATGTAAAATGTGATAATGGCAAAAATCACGGATAACGCCGACACAATGACGGCGATGATGGGCATGCCGAATAATATGAGCATCTAGGGGAGAAAATAGAGTGAGAAATGAAGAAAGGAAATGGTTCCATGTTCCTCCCAGAAGCTAATTAGGAATTTCTCGAAAACGGGGATGCGTCAACACAGCATGTTGAACCCATAGGCCAAAACTTCGACTCACAGAGGCTCTCTCATAGAGAAGAATATCTGTGTGTTTTGTGATGACAACGAAGCGTAGGCATAGTAGTGTTTTTGACTAGAATTACTCAACCGAGAACAACGGGAAAAAACTGAACTTGGGTGCCAGATGTCTGTGAAGTCACGCAAAACGGAGGAGAACGAACGAGGCCAAAAGATTAATCAAGAAAGACTTCAGGAACGGGATCAAGGCTGAAAACGGAAAGTCACATAAGCTGCATCACAAAAGTCTCACCTTCTCGAGAAATCTCGGCCTGAAGGTCGAGAATTGGATGACACCCCGAGTAAGACAAATCAGAGGAAAGTATCAGACCCAAATCATGAATGTTACTTGGAATTTTTGAGTTGTTTCTTACGAAATTGTGTTTGAGAGATTCGCGAGATTTTGAGACGCGAAAGATAATACTCTCACATTTATTGGGAACCACTGACATTTGTCATTTTTCACACCATAATAATGATTTATTGATTCAGGACTATAAGTCTCTTATGTAATCAATGTGAACAAAAAAGAGTTAGAAATTATGTTCGTTTAAGAATAGAAAATAAGATAAATTGACACCATTCCGAGAGAAGGTTATGATCTGACTGAATAGGAGACGGGTTAGTGGAGAAAAGCTTTAGGTCATCAGAGTTGAACAAGAAATTCGACATGGATTCATCTCCAATATCGTTAATGAAAAGAAGGAAAAACAGAGGTAATTTAAATCTCTTTTTATCTATGCTCGTACTCCTCCACATCTCCGTGTCTCATTGTTGTCATGAGTTTGGACATCTTGATGGGATTCAGGGTACGAGAGTCGTGTCGGCCGCGGGAAACTTGTCTTCTGATTTCGATAGTAGCTTTGCGTGAGCCTCGGAAGAAGATGTGTCTGGAGTTGGGCACGGATAAGGCTTGAATAGTTTTGTTTTGACAAAACAATCGACCGATTTCTTACTGTATGATTTGATGCTATGAATTTCCCATCTTCCACATCTGCCGAAAACACTCCGTTGGGAGTTACTCTGGTTTTGATCGGGAAATTTTGGTGTGTTGCGAAGCTACAGTTGTTCTGTGGGTTTAGGCAGTTGGAGTACTCTCCGATGAGCTCACAATGTCCAGTTGGGATCGGGACGGTACTGTCAAAGAAAGGGACTTCGGGGTCGTCGAAATACCGGTAAAATTGACCGCTGTGTTGAGAGCCTCCAATTGGTGCGACCTGAATGAGTTTGAATTTTGATTTTTCGGCGAACTTCCCAATAACTTTTTTTTTGAAAATCGAGAACTTAAAAATTCATAATTTTCTCATGAAACACTCGAAGATTTGGCTATAAAACTTCGAGTATCTGAGAAATTCTGAGTTTCTGAAAATGTTGTATACATACATATGCTTTAGATTTAGACTATTCGATACTTTCTATTATAAAATTGAGGCTTTCAGAATTAAAGAGTTTTAAACGAAATTTTCGATAGTTCGAAGGTTTCAGATGTTGAGGAGTTCCAAATTCCCGAAACTTCCATGAGACGAAAACTCACCAGACGGCATTTTATGAAGGAAATGGTCCAATAATATAGATACGAAATAATTTTCAGAAACATCAGTGAAAACAGTCCGAAAAGCACACTCAGACAGGGATGAATACAATACAAAAAATCGACATAGCCGAAGGCATGTCTTGAGAGAAAAATGATTGGAAAATGTGTCATAGTTCACTTTGAGGAGAGAAAGAGAGACGCAGGACTGTGAGAAATATGCTTCCATGTTTTTCTGGTGTAATGTAAATATAGAAGATTGGCTTTTGGGTGATGGGAAACTTTGGACGCGGAGTCGTAATATTTTCAGACAGAAACTTCAATCACGAACAGTGCACTTAACACATTTTGAAAACATCCATTTCAAAGTTTCCCACTATGAAACGTGCCATTTCGAAACCGGTCATTTCAAAACCTTCCGTTTCGAAAACCATAACAAATTTTTCAAGTTTCGCACCACCTCAAAATGCGATGAATGATTCATTACCTTGTAATGACTTTCACTATTTTGAATCCAGCGATTTCTGATTCAACCCTATGAGTAGACGGAAATGTCTCGATGAAGCATTTTCAGGTGTCCCTCTTGAAAAAAGTTGGAAAGAAATTGAGCCCTGATCAACATCACCCATATGCCGAGCACAACTGGTAGCTTGCTCCAGTGATATTTGTGCTTCAACATAATTATTGGTTTTCCTATTACTTTCAATTGTTGAATGTTGAGCATTTTTTATTTCATTTTATCTGCTTCAAACTTCTATGTCCTTCTTCATCCCGAATATCACTGACGATTGGGATCCGATTGTTTTTGAATGTGACAAAAGTTATGAGCCATGGTTAGAAGTGACCAAATATTTGCTTCAAGTAATTTATCTTGTTCCAGGAGGTAAGTTTATTTGTTTCAAAATTTAAAAAAATCGGCTGTTCAGGTGCCCTAAACGCATTGATATTCTATACAATTTGGTTCAAAAAAGTATCCATATTCTCTGAAAGTTCCTATTTCGTAATCTACTCCACCGACTGTGTGGCTAGTTTTATCATTCTCTGCTGTGACGTCACCATCAGATTCTTGATGTATTTTAGTCCTCTATGTCCAATTTTATCTCCGTTTTTTTTCGAACCACTGGTATTCTTTAAGGGTGTCATGATCGCTATGAATCACTTCAAAACCTGTAAATATGTGATTCAATCGTTTCTGGTTCTAAATCGTATGACATGTGTGATCTATCCAAATGGCTACACCAGAATCTGGAAGAGCTCCATGAAAATCGTGATTCCTTTGATCTTCCTAATTCCGCTGGCTACCGATTGGAACTTGGCCATCTCAAGGGTTTATATGAAGCCCAATTTTGGAGGATTCAGTTTGGAATACATCAAGAAGGTGTCATGGGTAGGGACGTCATCGAAAATGGCTCATTATGTGCTTCTCTTTCAGGCCAGCCAGTCCAGGTTCCAGCTGATTTTCATTTCCATCGCAATGTTTTTCACTGTGATTTGCACTTCGGTCACACTTTACACTTTGTTCCAGATGCCAAATAGGTTGATCAAGTTTGAGAAGCTCATCACGATTGCATCAGCTTTGACTTCAATTGGGTATCTGATTCTTGCAGTGCTTCAGGTTTGTCATTCTCAGAATCTTAGAACCTCAAGCTTGAAACACTACCTGTTCCTGGAAAGATTGACAAGGCTAGTCCAAATCTGAAGCTATTCGTGCAAACACCGATATCTTGTACCGAATTTTACGACGAAATTCACAAACGTCTATAATTTGTCAAAAATAAACTTACAAAAATTTTGAAATCTATAAATTTCAGAATCTAAAAAAAAAGAAAAAGTTTGTAAAATCAGTGAACCTCAAAGTCTCTGAACCTCTGAAACTCACAATCTCAAAATCTGAAAGTTTCAGAATCTATGAATCTCGTAATTTGATTGTTTGAAGAATCAGTGAATCTCAGAATTTCAGATTCGCCCACAAAATGCCAAACCGTTTTAGAACCTCAGAACCTCTAAGCCTCAGAATCTCGAAATCATATGTTCTCAGAATCTCAGCATCTCAGCATCTCGAAATTCCAAAATCTCCATCATTCCAGTCCATCTTCGGCTTCTTCCCCGCCCTCTTCTCCGGCAGCATGATGTTCGGCATTGCTCAGTTATCCTATGACCTCATCACAGTTGGGTACGGTAGTTTTTCATTTCAAAATTGTCGTCAACTTCTCGTTTCCAGCACCCCAATAGTGATGCTCTGTGTGAGTGGAGGTTTGCGTGAACACACTTTCAATTTGGCCAAGGAATCCACAGAAACTCAGAATCGAGTTTTCACAGTTGTCAACAGTTCGAGGTAGGCTCCGAGTGGGAGTCACTAACCAGAAGTTTTTTTCAGCAGTGCATAAAACTTCACATCCCGAACCTTCAAGTGCTATTTTTTCTTCGAGCTTCTCGTGACCCTCCGACAGATAACAAGCACCCCTCATGCACCAATAACTCTTCTGATTACTTTTTTTTGAATAACAAGAAACGCATTGTAGTTTTTTTCTCCCCTCCTCTTCCTTTCTAGTCTGCATCACGGAAATGAACTCAGCGGTGTGGAAAGTTAGTCAGTGGCACATTTTGTGTATTTTTTGTGACCATCATCTTCATCATCTGAATTTCGAAATTCTAAACAAGAATGTCCGAGGAACTCATCCCGAATATAATTCTTACTGTCACCTCCACCGCGTTCATATTTTCGTCCACTAATTTCTGTCTTAATCTCTACTTGCTCATCTCGATTTTCATCCGGAAAAAAGTTCAGAAAAAAGCAGACCTCACACTGATCTATTGTCGGTTTGCGGTCGACATGCTCTACTCTTTGGATAGTAAGAAAAACTTGGGAGTTATAAATTACTTAAAAATCTTTTCAGATACTCTCTACTTGACATACATGCTGGCTAGAATGCAAAATTCAAAACTAGTCATCAAAAACTTGGCGTTCTACATCGCTTGGCCAAACTTCAACCTTGGAACTATGCGGTGTTGGCTGGTACTTTTGATCGGGTTGGATAGAGTGCTCGCAGTCTACACTCCGATTTCCTATCATAACAATCGAGCCAAAGTTCCCCTCCTTGCTATTTTCCTGTTCATCGGAAGTTATGCACTTTTCGAACAGTATATTCTGTTTTCGCTCTGCGATTTTGTAGTGGACGTGCCGCTAGACTGCACTATATTCCGATGTGCTGTCGATACGTGCTATCATAACTATTGGAAGTGGTATCAGCAGGTAAGACAGGATTACTGTAGCTTCTTGTGGAACTGGGAGATTGATAAGTCTGTGATTATGAGTGAGGTCTCGACACAAATGAAGTTTCCATTGTGGAGATTCCGATTTTCCAACCTAATGAAGTTTCAGATTGTGTACAGTACCATTGGATTTCTCTCTGTGATTTTATTCTTTCGACTTTTTATCTGGAACAAGTGCAAGACAAATAACAGCAAAGCGATAGAAAGGGTAAGGTTCTCAGATTCCAAGATTCCAATTTTATGAGATTCGAAGTTCCTTATTCTCAGGCCACCCGAATCTCCCTCCTCGACGCAGTCACCATCTTCGCCTTCGACTTCTTCCCAGTTTTCCTCACCGCTCAATGGCCTCAATACAACACAAAAACAGTGGGACCCCTTGGATCTCTATGCAAAAGCTTCGGATTCGTTATCGAATCCACCATTGTCTGTAACGTCCTTCTAGGATTTGGAAGCCGAAAAGTTGTACCAATATCACAAAGTCAAACTTCGCCAACTAACTTTCCTGTTGTTTATTGAAAGTTTTCTGTCGATTTCGTGTCATCCATATCATTTCTACTATATTTTTTTAACTGTTGCTGAATTCAGAACATTCATCAAACTTCTACTAGTGAGAACTCGAAAATTGTGATTGTGTGATGATTTTGTATCAATATAAACTCTTCACATAATAATAAAAAGAGAATCAGTTTATTTCAATATATACACAGCTCTCAATCCACCCTAACCTCCGTCATCCTTCGTGTCATCACCATCCCGATTGACTTGCTATTCTCTACAGTATTCGTCGCCGCTTCTTTATTTCTCGTCAGCGTTCGATAAACTAGGAATGCTTCGATAGCACACCCAAAAAGTTTCGCTACTGCTCCATACGGTCCAATGTTCTGAATTCTTAAGTTATTACCATTTCCTACGAGTGTGTACCTGGAAACTGAAGAACTGAGTGTTCGAGAACTGATTGGCTATGAAACTTGGTAGGAAATCGAATATGCACACTGTGGCAGCATCTATAAGAGCTAATCGGTTGACCTGAAATTTTGAGATTTGCAAAATTTCAAATAAGAGAAAAAATGACCCTTGAAAGTTCCAATGTCCCAGTTTTTCCGATTTTGTTGATGATGAAAAGTTTGATACAGAGAAGAAGTGAAAATATGAAGGTTAAAGCAAAGATAGTCTGAAAATGATATCACCAGATTCTCAAGAACTCAAAGGCCTAAAACTCACCGATTTATGCGTTGTCCAATAGTAAAGAAAGCATGAGTTTATAGCGCAACCCAGTGCAGCACAATTCTTCGAAATCTTAAGCTCGAAATTACATAATCCATAGAGAACTATTTCTTCAGTGAACCCAAACAAAATCGCTATTAGGATTATAGCAAACGTCGGACAGTTTTGACGGTAATTGTGGTAGAAGATGGGCGTGTAGGCCGCCGGGAAATGTGCAAAGTTGCTCTATTCGGGAACCCCAATAAAGACTTACCGCTATTCGTTCAACAGCGACTGACAAAGTTATGATGGACCTCATGGCTCCAACATTGGAGGCCGGAAACGATAGGTAGAATACCAAATTTTGATATTGAGAAAGTTGATCCGAGAAGAAGGAGTAAAATACTACGAAAAGTAAGAAGGCGGCCACGAGAGCCCCTAAAATCACATCCAGTGTGAATCGACAGTAGAATAGGGCCATGTCATTCTTTTTTCTGAAATACGGGTTGTCTTTAGAATCGGCTCCAAACAGGAGGATTTTGAAAATTCTTCTGATGACTTTATCGATGATGAGATTTTTGAGGTTTTGGCGGCAAACTTGACTTCATAGAAACTCACTTCACATAAGTTTTCAGCAGGAAAATGTTCATGAAACATGTGAAAATTGACGAGGCGAATCCCACTAGTGAAATTACCACAGCCGATGTGTTCATTCTGATTGACCCATCTTCTTGTTGCATTTCTGCTAAAAAAGTTGTATTCAGAAGACGATAATTTAGAACGCGTGAAAATTCGAAATCTTTAGATAGTCAAAACTCCAAACAAGAAGAGACTGGAAACCAGGGTTTTTACCTTTTTATACCCAATTTTTTAAACTAGGTTAGATCTGAAAAAGAACGGGAAAGTGACCCAAAAATTATCCGGAAACCAATTCAATGTTACAAATTTTCTCATGCATACAAAACGAGAGATTTTGCTGAGATCAAAGATTCACGAAAACAAATCAGAAGATTTTGAGAGTTGAACTATGATTTTTAGAGGGTGGTCGGATCCTGGACCAGGGCCAGCAATGGACAATATGAAACTTTCTGAGACTGAATTTTTCCTTTCAAATTCATTCAAGTTCCGCTCAATTTCACTTACCTCCATTTCCACGAAACTAGCCATTTCGGAGCACAAATTTCTAGAACACTCAGATTTTCGGCTGCAAGCTAATATGGATTTCTGGAAAACGAGGAAAGAATAAGGAGAGCCTAATGAAATTTTAGCGAGAAAATTGGCCGGAGAGACAATGAACAAGAGTTCTATATTCTGATCAGAGGGGATACCAGGAAAATAACTCACTTCAAAAGTTGGATGAAAAAACAAAAAGCTGAAGATGAAAAAACTTATCTTCGGAAAAGGGATCAGTGAGAAAGAGTGAGGGATAGCTTAATTAACAATTTACGAGTGACGAGTTGGGGCAGGACGGACCTTCTTGTTCTCTCATTTTTCAACTCTGCGTCATTTTTTTTCTCATAAAAGACCAAAGACTTCTTTTAGGATTCAGAGAAACTATTAATATACATATATGGCGTTATTCGAAATTACCTTCATTATACTTTGTATGAAGTATTCAACTTTCACTCGTTTCAAAATGTTTGTGTTGTCGTTGTCTTCATTTCCTTTGAGAAGGTTTTCTTCATTGCGGCATAATTTTCCAGCTATTTCAAGCTTCAAACTAGGAAAACAAATATTTACTTTTCATTTCTCAATTCAAAATAAGGCAAGTTCAGTATCTGATCACAATTGACCTCGGCGCTACGGATACAGTTTGAGTCTGAGATGGTCCATTTTTTCTTCCCATGAATCGGCGGGCGTCTCCATTGCATCCGATGAAAATGATTCCGTTGCAGATTCCTGGAAAATTCAGAATTTTTTCAGAAATAGGAGACTGTTTGTTAAAACTATGATTTTCAGATTTCTAGATGTATTTGTGTGTCTATGTGTTCAAATTTCTGGTACCATTGGAATGAGGAGGTTCTGAAACGTATTCTCGCGTTTTGAAAGTTGGCGGAGGATCTCCTAAAGTCGAGTTATTAGCTTCATAAGTTTGCTTTTTAACACGCTTTTAACTCGACTTGTGTGGCTCTTGAAAATACCCATATGTGTGTTTTTATGTCGTGATGTACGAATTTCTAAGTCTGCCTCCGCTTACTCACCACTCGCCATCAAACAGGCCGAATAGAACGGTCCCACCAATCGGAATATCGAGTATCCTGCCAACTCTACAACTCCCACACAAACACTAGGAGTTGTCAGAAAGAATAGTGACGAGATGAGAATTCCAGTCGACGTTCGATTTGCCTGGAAACCATCGAAATTTTTAGTCTCGACATCTCCAGAGTCAGATACCTGAAGAAATTTGTTCCGATGTTGTAGAGACGAGGTGACCACTGGCGTTTTCTTCTCCACGGATTTGATTTTGAAGCAGATGCTCATGGACAGGAAAACAACAATGAAGCCGAGGAACTGAAGTTTAAAATGTTTATAGAATCCTGGGATCCTCATCACCAACCATATTCGAAATGCCCCAATAGTAGCGAAACTGATCGCTCACAAAGCAGCCACTGGTTCCACAGTTTGGCATACGAACTGGTGGAGAAAGTCCGAACCATAGGGCAGCGTCGAAAACTCCGAGACACACTCCAATGGCTAGTACGACTTCAGAGTAGTAGCTTTGTTCGATTCGTCGGAATTGGCCAGGAAAGAAGACCGCCTGGAATAGTTGGAGTCTACGAGGGGGGGCCGATTGGATCTCATGAAACATACCAAGTTTCGACTCAACGCTATTCCAATAGTGACCGTTGCTGAGATTTTCAGTTGCATCGGGAGGGGGATTGAAGAGATTAGAATGAACATCGGGTTGAAATCCAGCTGAACTGGATTCCAGTTCAAGATCATGTAGATGATGTATGGTGCCTCTCCGATGGCGGTCAAGAAGTCTCCGATTGAAAGGTAGGAGACCAGGCGGAGATGTTTGTTTTTCCGGAGAGCAGGGAGTCTGAAAAATGTGGATTTGGAAATGACGAATTGAGTTGTGAGGGTAGATTTGTGAAGGACGCCTATTGCGGTTCAGAGATTCTTCAATAGTTCTGAAAATTGAGAATCGAAGATTCTGAGATTCTGAAGATTCTGAGATTCTGAAGATTCTGAGATTCTGAAGATTCTCATCGAAGCCCAGAATCTAATCTGAACTCCAAAAATCCGGAATTCCAACAGTTCAATTTCGAACTTTTCCGATTTGAAAAATGGCAAACATATACACGGATCACTTTGTTCCGAGTGTTTCAAGAAATCAGACAAGAAGACAAACATATACTCCACTCACTTTGCGAAAAAGACAATGATCAGCCCGTTGATTGCAGTACAGCATATTTGCAACAAGAGTATGAGAAAATACGTGCCCAAGTAGACCTCGTTGGAGAACGTACCCATGTAGACTGAATTCTGACCACTCATTTTCCCCACCTTTCCTTCTTCTCTTTCCTCTTTTTCTCTAAACCTGAAAACGAGATTTGATTATTCACAGTCTGACAACAGAACTCGGACGTCAATTTCTATACCCCGAATCCAATCAGAGCGAATTAGAAGGAAAGAGCAATGGGAACAGAGAGCAAGGAAAACGTCAAGGAATTTCGAAAAACAATTTCCGAAGAAATTTATGAAAATTTTCAGAATTGCAATGAGAATTTTCGAGGACCGATTCTGTTATCAAACTACTCGAGACTTCAGAATTCGAAATAAGTTTTGATGACTTTCGGAAATGTCAGCAGAACACTATAACTCAATTCAATTGAGGAAATTTGATAGAGGTTAGGGTTCATGATCCGATGAGGTGTGTATTTTGAACAGGAAAAAACCTGTAGAAGAATCTGGTTTTGAGCTAAAATAAGATCTTTGAATAAAAAGGAGAATGGATGTTTTCAGGAGGTGGGGAGAAATCATGAAAACATTCTGAAAACTTGAAGATCGCCTGATTTCTTCTTGTTTTCGCGGGGGTTTTTTTTTGAGTTTTTGGTCTAGGATGAATGTTACTGAAAGATATGATAAGCAGTCGCATACTTATAGAAACACATAAATTTCGAGTCTCAAAATCAAATCAGCTTACTCAAAAACTATGTATCTGGAGTTTCGGAAAACTTCCAACAAGCCCAGTGAACCAACACAGTGGTTTTCATCAGAACTAATTTTCCTGGATTCGATCGTGGTTCAACACAGTTCGAGATCTCAAAGGATTTATACTTTCAGTAATTTCAGGTTTCTGATGGATCAACGAACTATCGAAGTTTCATATTCTTGAGAATTCGCACTTCTAAACGCCAAGAGACTATTCAAAAATTGAAGATTTTCAATGATTCGTGATCTTGAAAAGTACCTCGAATACCTAGAGTTTCTGGGTTCAAATGATCCTCTCGGATTCTTTGAGACCTTACAGAATCTTTCAGCTGGATTACTGTAACTATGTAGTTTCTGAATCCACACGCTTATTGAAAACTATTCCATTTTCAGCTTGATTTCCTGAGTCACTTCCTGATTTTCATTATCCTCTCTATTCATGTTTTCCGTGACTAACCATTCTTGTCTAGTTTGGAAATGTGTTCCTTTTTGTGAAAACTTTTCAATCTTTTTCAATTCTCCTTTTTCTACTTCAGACTGGAAATGCTCCAATCAGTAGTATTTACAAAACTTTTCTGGGCTGTCAAGAAGGCTAGACCTGGACACATAACAGCGTAGTATTTTGAGTCATGTTTTTGGTTTTCTGACCATTTTCAATCTCAATAAAAGGTGATAATAAGAGATACGAGGGAAGTGATTTATGCGATATGTTTTTGATTGATTGAAAATGGAAATTGGAAGTGAAAATCGAAAGGGAGAATGAGATTGGAAGTGAACGTGAATATTTATAGCAAAAATCAAATAATAAAGCGAAAGGTGCCGTCGATAAATAATAACATGTTAAAAGACAACTCTTTAAGAATTCAGTACGTACCAGGATTAGGATCTCGAATTTCACCTGAACTTCAAACTGGAAAAAGGAAAGGCCTGGAAAAAAATAAAAATAATTTTGAAAAGATCAGACAAAAAATTCTATTTGAATTGCTTTTTGTTTTTTGCTTTTCATTTCATGAATTTCAGGAATTATCAGCCGACAAAAGTTATATCACAATGAAAGTCCAGTGTATTGTTTTCCAAATATCGCATACGTAAAACTGAAAATCCAACTAGACTTTTTATTTTTCACTCTTTTTATACTAGTGTAAGCAAACGGTCAACCAGAAAGCAGTCTGAACTTTTGACAGCTGAAACTCTCCGGAAATTGATTAATGTCGTAATTGACCACTTTAAGTTCCGTGTCAAAAGCATGATAAAGAATATTTTCAGAGATCCAGATGTTGCAAAATTTTTATGATTTGTAGTTGATGAAAATCGAATAGATCAAATTGGACAGAGATCGAAATGAAACAAGAGCTCACACTAGACAGTTATAAACTTTTCTAGAAAATGAAATTTTAGTTGATTCTGGAACACTGGTTAACTCTGACAATCGACAAGTTGGAGAACCGATCAAAAAATTTGAGGCTAAAATTCAAGAGTTTTAGACATGAAATGGATTGATCCAGGACAAAACTTGGGCTTGCTCAAAAAATCATTGTATGATCTTTGCTGAATTTTTTTTAGTTCTTGGTTCCCACAAAGTCTTTCTTCTCTTCTGGTTCCTGTTCTGACATGGAAACGAGATGTCAGAATCCGTAGTCTGCCCTAAATTCTCAAGGACTCTTGGACTAATGATGGGAAAATTGAGTCCATGTTTTGTCTAGAACAACAAGTTTCTTGAGAGTCAAAGAATGAGAAGATCGAAAGTTGAAGTCTGCTCCGGAAATCTTAAAACTTCCCTCATCGCGATCGACAAAACTAAATCCATGATTTATCACCACCCGTCATGCCAATCTTCAGTCCGAGTCAACAGACATGACGACGGACAGGTGAATATCAATCATGAAAAATAAAAGTTTTTCTGGATCGTGAAAAAAAATTGGAGGGAAAGGAAACCTGAAACTACAAGACTAGAAAAAAGTAGAAAAAATGACCGTGACTTGGACTCTGACATACAGTGCCGCGCAGTAAGATATACAATTTTACAAGTTTCAGTGCAAAAACGGCGGGAATAGCAAATTTTGGACATCTGAAAAAGTTCTTTCCGATAATCGATTTCCCTGAAAATCAAGAAGTTTTCTGAGCGCGCCCAGATTTTTATTTTGAAGTTGATGAACCTCCTTCACCAGGCCTGTTAGATCGCGTACACGACATCAATGTCAGTGCTAATTTAGCACTTTTTTGACGTATGGTTTTTGACTCGCCCTGACGGATTTGGGCGTGGGTTTCAGAGAATGATGAGTTGCTTGTTCAAAAAAAATTTTCAGAGATCTCAGGTGATTGCTCCCTTCACCCGGAACAACGAGTGGGGAGTTTATACACCCCTCACTAGGAACCACGAGTAGGTTTGTCCCTTCAATGAAATCATAAGACGCCTCGGGATCTTCTCAAGTTTAGATACTTTCCGCTATTTCACATTGCTATCCCAAATGATTTATCGAGTTCTCCAGTTGTTTTGGAAGTTCCTCATTTTCGGAAGTGAATTTTGTTTCTAATTTTTTCCAGGTGTTTCAACGTCTCAAGATCGATTGGGCTGCGTTTCTGTGACTAACAAGACGCTTCTGCACATGTATCGTGCATGTATTGCATGTATGGAGTGCAGCTCAAGACACTATACATGAATCTTCACAGCTACGAAACAAGACAAACAGTATTTTTAAACAATCTATTTTTTAGAAATTTTTCGTCTTTTGTAGCCTTCCCTAGAACATTCCATCGAGTACAAAGTGTCAGCAGAGCAGCTGAAATTCGGGTAACAACTTGTCAACACTCTGTTTCTTCAGTCTCATTTTCCTCTTCGAATGCCAACGCTACCGCCAGAAGTCCTCCGACTGCTCGCGGAGCCCACCAATTACACGTACGATGACTTTTCCCTTATTGGCTCATCCTGTCAACACATTCATATCCCAAGAATGACTGAAACTGAATACTTACTTTATGCTCACTTGATATCAGTAGTTTCAACAATATTCACATCTCTTGCGGTATACTGTATCTTGTTCAAGAGTTCTCATACGATGGGAAATTTCAAGTGGTGTTTATTGAATCTTCAGTCTTGGTAAACGATTTGCCTATAATTTTTCAAGCCCTCCAAGTGTTACAGGACCTTTATTACGGACTTGATGCTGGCCTCGATGACTGCTCCAAAACTATACTTTCCTATAATTGGTGGGCGTCCTCTAGGACTTCTACAGTACCTTGGACTACCCATAACATTGCAAATCTATACGGGGTTTTCTTGCTTCGGAGCCATGATTGCTAGTGTCATAGTGTTGTTTTTGTATCGACACCAGGTCACGGTACACGCGGGGACATTTTTCAAGTGTAACAGGTCATTTCAAGTGGCAGTGGTAGCCATGAACTATTTTATATATGTGAACACAACGCTCCCGGCACTGTTCACATCCCCAGATAATCAGTTGGCAGCAAAAATTGACCTATTGCGGGTGAGAAAGGGACGCAGAAAACTAGAGAGCCATCAGAATCTTTCAGACAGAAAAGTGTCCCCCCAAAGACCTTCTCCACCCATCCTCCTATGTCCTTCAATCCTCCATGAACCTCTTGTTCCCCTACTTTTGCTTCCTTCTGGTTTTCGTCGGAACACAATGTGGGCTCATGGCTCTTCACTGCTCATGGGTGCTGTTCTTCTCCACGCTGACACGAAAACTTTCCAGGAAAACTAGAAGAATGCAAGTCAAATTTTTATTCGCACTGATTGCGCAGGTGAATTTTCGCGCCGTTGAATAGAAGGTTTGATCTTTCGAGCGCTGTTGCAGATTGCAATCCCCACTGCACTATGCTATGCACCAATAATGTATTTCGCAATCACCAGAATCATAGATCATTATTGGCAATGTAAGTTCATTAGTCTTACTGTAGTTCCAGATTTTTCCTTCAGTTGCCAACGATCTCTGCATCCTGATCATCTCTACCCACGGTATGATTTCTGCCACTTGCCTCCTCCTTTTTTACGACTGTTATCGAGCTCACATATTCTATCTAATCTGTCTCGGAAGATTCGGGAAGAACAGCGCGTGGATGTCAGAGAGAAACTCACGAATCAGTGTGATGATGACCGCTGTCAATGCTAATAATGTAATGACATAAACTTGTTGTTTTATGATCGGTGTCCAACAGGTGAAGCTGAAGAATGAAATGCTGGGTAATGAGGCTCGTGTTATTAATCGCGGTGGTTGTTAGTATGCTCAAAAATATGCCTGAATATCCCCTAGAAGTTGCCCTTCTCCTCGTCGAGCCCACCAACTACACATATTCTCCGCTGTCTCTTATCGGCTCATCCTGTCAACATATTCATGTGCCGAGGCTCTCTGAAACAGAATATGTATTCTATCTTCACCTGATAACATTTCTGTCCGCAATCTTCACAGCAATCGCAATCTACTGTATTGTGTTCAAAAGCTCTGATAGTATGGGAAACTTCAAGTGGTGTCTATTGAATCTTCAGTCTTGGTACAATATCAGACAGCTAAGAAATGAGCCATCTAAAATGCTTCAGGACCTTCATCACAGACCTCATGCTGGCATCTCTAACAACTCCACGAGTCGTTTTTCCCATCATCGGAGGTAGACCACTGGGATTTTTCATTCGTCTCGGTGTTTCCGTACCTTATCAGCTGTGCATTGGATTCGGTTGCTTTGGAGCAATGGTGGCAAGTATCACCTTGTTGTTTTTGTATCGTCATCAGGTTACCGTGAATCGAGATAGTATCTTTAAGTGTAATAAGCCTTTTCAAGTTGGTTGGCTAGCGCTGAACTATTTGATATATGTAAATGCGATGGCTCCGGCACTTTTTACATCTCCGGAGCATCAGTTGGCAACCAAGATTGAAATATTGCGGGTTGGAATGTTCTCGTTCCATCCTTAAAAATCAACTCTGAAACTTTCAGAACGAACGCTGCCCATCCAAGGACCTTCTCCACCCCGACTCCTATGTCCTTCAATCCTCCGTCGACAGCCTGTTTCCCTATTTTTGTTTCCTTGTAGTTTTCGAAGGAGCCCAATGCTCTCTACTTGCTCTTCACTGCTCCTGGGTGTTGTTCTTCTCCACTTTGACCACAAAACTTTCGAGGAAAACTAGGAAAATGCAAGTGAAATTGTTGGTGGCATTGGTGGCACAGGTGAATCGGGCAAAGGTGTGGTCGTTGATCAGTAGAGTTTTCAGTTCGCGATTCCAACGGCGCTATGTTATTTTCCGATGCTATATTTCGCGATCACAACGTTGGTGGACCATTATTGGCAATGTAAGTTTGCTAGTACCTAATAGTTACCCGGTAAGCCTGACGTATCTTTTTTCAGTCGCCAACGACCTTTGTGTCCTAATCGTCTCTACTCATGGCCTAATATCTGCCACTTGTCTTTTAGTATTCTACGATTGCTATCGGAATCATCTGATCTATTTGATGTGTGTTCGTCCACTTGTAAGAAGACGACCACTCACGGAGAAAATCAGTAGAAATAGTATAGCAATGACCAATGTGAATATCGTTATAATGACATAAAATTTTGTAGTATCATGTGCTGATAAACTTACGCTTTTTAATCGCTAAACTTCAAAATCAGATTCAATATTACGGTCTTAAGAGGTTGAATAGGAGCAAGCTCTATTATTTTCCTCTGGATAGGTCACAGAGTTCGATTATTCTCAAATCCCCAAAGATCAAACTATTGGCCTACGGTTTACGATCAATCGACAACAGTTTCATTCATATTTTTCGAGATTTTTAGATTTGGTTTTCTTCTCTCTATTCAATTCACCTTTCTGCTTCAACTCATGATTTTTCTTTGGATATGTGAAAGTTTGATAAAAACTTTTCGTTTGTCTCCAGATTTATTAGTAGTCTCTAAAGTGTTTGATCTTCGATTCCGGAACTATTTTTGATCCTGACCTTCTACGCATTCAAGTAGACGTTCTCATTTTGATATTCGACTCATCGCTGACATTGATGGAAGATTTGTTGAAGCTGCTTCGTTTAACTTCTTAATTGTTGTTTTTAGGGTATCGATTCAGTTTTGGATCGTCACGACAAACTGGTAGGGCTGTTGAAAGCTACCTTAATGGCAAAGCTTATGCCGGGAAACTAATGCATTCACTTTGGTTCTTCTTATTGATCAAGGGTCTCAAGCATTTGCCAATGGACTGCCATTTTCTATAAGGTCCTGCTCCTAGTTGGAAACTCGCAGTAACTCAGTTTGAAAGATAAATTCGTTTCAAAACATCTGATTTCAGTCCAGATGACCGAAGAATCCAAGACTAGAGTTTGATCCCGCTCAACTACCTTCATAATACGTAGACGTCCTTGATTTTAGGTTGAGCCTCAAGGGAGGAACAAGTCAGAAAAATAAGCAGCTAACTTGTGATTGTCTACTTGCCACATTTTCCCCATATTTTCTATTTCACTAATTCGCCGGATAGGTTTGATGGTCGTGCTATCCGCTGGCTATTGGGTTACCACATTCGTGGCGATTCTATCATCAATCTACACAATCCTGATGTGTTGGTACATTTTGAATCGGTACACACTGTAAGTCGTCCAAAACCTTTGATTATTAGCATTTGAACATTTTCAGCCAACAAAAGGCATGGAAGAAGTTGGAGTACCAGATGATTCTTCTTCGTGTGTTTTTTGATGCATTGACAAGTGTTTTGAGTGGGTTAATGCTATGTGTTGTTTTTTTTTGTTGTTTTTGTTGTCTGAGACGTTCAACATTTTCAAAACTACCCTTTAGGTTTGATCTACTTCCTCATCAGTACCTACACGTTCAGGAACCCTGATTCTCTATCTTTCGACGTCCCTTTTCTCATCGGCATCGCCTCCAGTAGCTTCGTCGAAATGAGAAGCTACCTTGCTGTCGTGATTGCGATAGAGCGCGCGTTTGCCACTGTTTTTCCTGTACAATTTTTTCGCTACCGAAAAAGTGTCTCCAACATTCCTATAGTTGGATTCGTGATCTCCACTGGAATCGCACTTGTAGTGGTGATGTTTTGGGTTTGTGAGCTGAAACTTCCACTGGCAGACGGATGTACTAACTTTAACTGTGCAGCACCACGCTGTTATCAAGTGAGCTATGTCAGTTGGTCCATAGAAATTGTTCTTTCAGGTCTATCACGCTGTCTCCGTGTCAATATACTCTTCCCTAAACGCTTTGTTCTCCTTGATTCTGTGTCTCAAACTTTTAATGCTGTCCTTTAAACATGTCAATTTGAACGCAGACTTCCGCAAACCAAACTTGCTTTCCTTGACTGACGGATTATCCTCACTGATTTTCGAAATGGTTCCGGCGGTGCTTTTCGCAAAGGGTATCATTGACTTTACTGTGGGTTTTCTTGAGACAATGAGTTTCTGTGATTTTATTGTCATTTTCCAGGGCATTGGTCCAATTTTCGGAGCTCTACGACTAACTGGAAGGGGTGTGGAGACTACGGTGATGGCCAAGTTGATGCAGTGAAATTCATGAGTCCTCCTTTTATCTATTAATAAAATTCTTCATTCTCCATTTTCAAATCAACAAAAGAAACCAGAAATCATCATTAAGCCTAGGCTTACCCACCTGTAATTACTAGGAAAAACAAGCTCGCTTTCGACGTTGTTGTCGTTTTTTCTTCCTCTTGAATGTTTTTCACTTGTTCTTTTGACTAGTGAGACATGATAGTTTTGGGTACGGGAATTTGGATTCTCACTTTTACGGAACTTTTACTTCGACTAACGTCCGACTAACTTCTGACCAAGTCCATATTTCGGAGTGTTGGTCCATTTATCGGTACAGTCGTCGACTGGGATGGAGCCAACCGTTAGGTCGAGGTTTATGAAGTAAACAATTTCATTTCTCAATAATAAATCCGAATAATAACAGCCTATTACTGCCACGCATGGCCTCCCGAATTGGCCACCGAGTGTACTGTGGAAACTTTTTGCACCAAAATCGAAGAAGACCGCTTTTTGGGTCTCACATTGTCCCAGTTGCTCGCAAGGAAGATGGTTGCGTTGCAGCAGCCTGTAATTTTGGTCGTTTTCAAAATGATATAGAAGGCTATAGTGTCACTCACCACTGATTAGCAGACACGCCGAGTAAAACGGTCCGATCAGCTTGAAAATCGAGAATCCCGTCAGCTCAACGACGCCAACGCACACGCTCGGAACTGTGATGAATAATAAGGAGGACATGAGGATTCCAGTGGAAGTTCGATTGGCCTTGGCGTATCTGTTGGAGCCCTGCTGAGCGCTGACGGCATCTTTGGATTGCGAAACGATACGAAGCTTCCAGAATATAGTGACGGAGAGGAATACAGCTATGAAGCCGAGAATCTGAGCGGGATAAAACTGTTGGAAGTTCAATTTCAAGTTTTCCTTAGCCTACCATGTTCGAAATTCCCCAATAGTACCGAAACTGATCGCTCACAAAGCACCCAATCGTTCCACAGTTCAAGTGATGCTCAATTGTCGTCGTGTACCAGTACAAAAAGTCATCGAATAGAGCGAAGCCCACTGCCGTCAAAATGACGGCATTCGAGAAGTCTCCCTGATCCAAGCGACGGTAGAGAGAGGGGAAGAAGAGAGCCTGAAAAAAACTGTCATTTCTCAAAACGTGTTTGACAAGCTCACTATGTTCCTTCCCAGGGCTATGCCTACAGTAATAGTCCCGGAAATTTTAAGTTGTAGAGGTAAAGGCTGCGCGGTGATCATGATATACCACGGATTGTAGTCCATTTGAACCGGATGCCAATTCACAGTCATATAGATAATATACGGTAGCTCTCCGATAGCTAGCAAAAAGTCTCCGAGTGATAAGAAAATTACCAGTCTCATGTGCTTGTTTTTCCGCAGATCTTTCTTTCTGAAAACTTGTCTTGTAGTTTGAACAACACTCTAAAAACTTACGCGACATATAAAACGAGAATATATCCATTGATAATTGCACAAAGTCCTTGGAAGGTTAGAATGAAAATATAGACTGCAAGGACGATCTCGTTGGATAGCGAGCCAAGGCTTACTGGTGGCGCCATCGTCTGGAATTTTCTCGAAGGTAATGGATAATGAAAATTAAGACAAACAGAGTGGGCTAATAGAAAACATAAAGACTGATTTTTCCAGACTCAAAATTTTTCAGCCGGAAGAACAAAACGTCCGCGATGAAAACACAATATCAGAAAAAGGAAAAAAGTAAGAACAAAAATTCCAGGAACATCCCTTCACTAATTAACCGTGCCTCCAAGAAAGCTACTTGACTCCGGGATAGAGTCCAGAAAAAGAATGAGGAATCGAATTCCAGAAAAATACATTTCTGAGAGCTGAAAAAATCTTGGTCTTCATTTTCAACTAGGTGTATAAAAGTTTGGATTTTTTCGTATTTGCTTTCTCAGAAACCGTGTCCTCTCCTTCTGACGATGATCTATGTCTTGTCTTGTTTTTTCTTAAATGAATCTGTGCTCACTTTCCGTTGATAATTGCGAGAAAAAATCCGCCTTGAAAGCGAAGAAAAGGAACTGATAATTTAAAGCTTGATTCATGTTTTTGATTTTTTCAAAAACTTGTGAAAACACGGAAGTTATGGGCGTTTTGTGAAGCTGAAGAAGACTATCAAAACGAAAAAAAAATCGAAAGGCACTCAGAGATCGAATAATATTGTTTGGTACTTTTGAGTTTTGGGAAGTCAGGCAATGTTTGGGAACCAAAAATGTGCAACTTCAATTAAAAAGACAAAGATTTGAAGTGAAAACAAAATGAACTGAGAAAGTGAAAGTGTACCTATATCATCGAGCCTAAAATTCGAAAAATTTTATGACCTAGAAAAAAACTTGTGACCTCAAACTCAAAATCTTCTTTTCACGTCATCTTGAAGATTTTTGTTATATGACTTAAAATCACGAATCTGGAAAATCGGGCTTGATTAATGAAAAACTCCACCCAGATTTTTGACAGAGTCAGGAAAAAGTTGTTGTTTTCGAAATTCCTGGAATTCGAAGATTGTGAGAGAATTTCAGATTGTGTTCCGTGTTTTTTTCCGTGAAAGCCTTCCCAATGGATTCTGTATGTCTTGAAATCTAGATGATCAGACTCTCATGGAGACCCGGAAATCGAGCATCGGTCTGAATTCGATTATTTTTTTTGGAGTTTTTTCCCCTGCAAAAACAATAATTTTCATTCACATGGATGATTTTTGCGCGGGTGGGTGAAATGATTTATTGAACACAGAAATTTTGGTTTTTCGGAAGCTTTTTTGCAAGGAAAAATCTGGAGTGTTTCAGAATTCCTTGTGGACGAGAATGATCCGATCAGTTCCATCGTCGGTGATAATGAGTGGCGTTCCGGAGGCATCACGTTCGGAGGAAAGGAGGGTTTCGGTGATGGTCTGAAATTTTGGATGGTCTGAGATTCTGAGATTCTGGAGATTCTGAGATTCTGAGATTCTGGAGATTCTGAGATTCTGAGATTCTGGAATTCAGGGATTCTGAAATTTTGAGAATCTGGAATTTGAGATTCTGAGATTCTGAGATTCCAAGATTTTAAAATTCTGGAGATTCTAAATTTCTCAAATTCTGAAGTTCTGGAGATTCTGGAGATTCTGAAATCCATAATCTCAAGATCCTAATACTCCGACCTACCTCATAACCTCTCTTCTTCATCAGAAACTGATTAGCCAGCGATGAGATTTCCGATGCGATTCCAGAACATTGAAATTCCCGAAGCTTTTCGACGTCTTCCATTTTGGCCATCAGTTTTGAGGCAAGTCCTTTACGTTGGTGCTCTTTGGCGACGCTCAATATTTCTCTGAAAAAAACGAAGTTGAGAAAAAGAATCTTACAATCTCAAAATCTCAGAATCTCAGAATCCATTAGAATCTCAGATCCTCGGAGTTTCTAAACCGAAAAATACTCAGACCCAAAAACGGCCACTTTTTTTGACGACTTCAATCCGCCACCGATTAATTTCTCCTATCATCAGTTCTTCTGACTTCTGATCCTAGTTTTCCATTCCCATCCGGACCTTGTTATTGTCTTCCCTTTTTCTTGTTTGATTTTTCATTTGTCTATATCAAATTTGATGACCAAAAGTACACTATCAGCCCCACATGACTAATAATCTCGTTCTTCTTTTTTCTTCTCTTTTTCTCTAGATTCTCTATCAACGTCTTCAGTATCGGACATCGGTGTACTGACGTCATTAATGGACCAATTGGACAAGATCTCTTCCAAAGTTTCCCAAGTTGACTCAATGTTCAGATTCTGAGTCTGACTCCTAGTGGGTCAACCTCTCCTGGTCTTCGTCAAACGTCACCATGCGTCAAACTTGGGCGAAGAGTCCGATGTTCAATTAAGAGGACCCAATAACAGGTTCTCAAATTTTAGCACGCTGGTATAAATAACGGAAGATTTTCGATCCTTCCCACCAACCATCAACAACATCTACAATTCCAACAATAATGACTTCTGTAAAAATCTTGGCGATTTTCGCGATCCTAGTGATCTGTTGCGCTATGCTTGGCGCTGCTCAGGACGGCGACATGGATGCGGTGTAAGTTTTGGGTTACTGTAGTTCTAACCAATAATTTTTCAAATTTCCAGTGGCGTCCGTGAGAAGCGACAATGGGGATGGGGAGGCCGCGGATACGGTGGCGGATGGGGACGTCCGTATGGAGGATACGGTGGATGGGGACGTGGAGGATACGGTGGATGGGGACGCGGATATGGAGGATGGGGAGGACGTGGAATGGGAGGATGGGGATGGGGACGTTAAGCCGTCAACATGGCTCGAATTTTGACAACGATATTCTCTTGATGTGCCAATTTCTCTTCTTTTTTTTCGACTGTATTTTTCGTGTAATAAATTTTTTTGAAAAGTTCGAGTTTTGACAGATTTTTCAATGCTACACCAGCGTCTACAATGACTTCAAACTGGCATTTCGGAAATCTGAAATTTTGATCCTGAGATTCTGATATTCTGAGATCCTGAGATCCAGAGGTTTAGAGATGACAAGATTCTGAGACTCTGAGGTTCTGAGATTCTGATGGATTCTGAAATTCTGATATTCTGAGATTCCCAGATTCTCAGATTCTCAGATTCTCAGATTATGAAAACTTGCGATTTTCATGATTCGTGAGATTCCAAAAGATTCTGGAGATTTCGAAAAAAAATATTCCGAAATTGTATTGTTTGAGAACTGTGTATGTGTCTTTGTTCAGTAGTGGTCACTTGGCGAAAACTAGCAAAAATGACTGAAATTGAAAACAAACAAAAACAACGGCCCACCGATCATGAGTCATTATTACACTCTGTGTGTCTACATGTCTCTCTGTGTGTCTGTGTATCCAGAAACACATTTTCAGAAACAGAATTCGAATTAGTCCTTTTTCCGACCCTGAGGTGACATTTCCCTAAAAAACTCACAAATGCAAAACCTGCACAACATCAGGTCTCAGTTCAAAAAACTTGGCATGCAGCTCCGTCAAAATCTTCCCCAACACGCCGACTTCTTTTTTCGCTCCGTTGTCGAATTCGAACTCGTCGTCATGGGATTCGGCGTCTCCAGCGGCGGCGGCGGTTTTCTCGTTTTTCCAAAGAGACGACATGGCGCAAGCGACGATTTTGTTGGTGTCTGAAATACGAGGTACAGAGAGGTTTTCAACTTGGAGCCTGATTTCTCTAACTCTGTCACTCACCCCTCTCCACCAGCGCAAACGAAAACGGAATATTCAAAGTCCTCTCGAATAGTTTATCCACAAACGGCTGGAAATTCTTCTCGGTCATCCCACATGCTCGATTCATTGGCTCCTCGTGCAGAAAATGGCTCATTAGGAAATCCGCGAGCTCGGTGGAGTGCTCAGTGGTGAGTTGACGGAACTCGTAGGCTTCGTTTTGGGAGCACATATTTTAGAACTGAAAATGAAATTTTGATGTGAAACGGAAAACAGAGGAAACTTTTAATAAAAACTGGAAGAAAATGAAAAAATGATTCATCTCGAGTCTCCGAGTATGAAAAGCTCTTGGAGCACATGTGCGTGAGAACCAGAGAACCATGGACAGATGTTATATGTATATTTTTTTGGGGGGAGTCGGAGAAGAAAACGAAGGAGGGCAACAGCGGATGGATGAGGCACCCTTCCCCGGAAAGAGCACACACACGAAAAATTTGGAGTCCCCAAAAACGAGAAGAGAGACGCAGAGAGAAAGGGGCACAGATTAGCTAGTGTGGTGTTTCGAAGCAGTATGCTGTGGTCTAGGTTGGTTTTCAATAGAGAGGGGAACAGAGGAAATTGGATTTCCGTTGTAAAAGCGAAAGAGTGCACAGAGGTTCGGCTCTTTTGAGCCTGTTGGACTCTGGGAGTGATCGAAAAATATATATAGAGAGCGACGAGAAACAGAGAAATTTTTAAAAACCAAGAGTTCAAGGATACTGAGCAAATATGAGCAGGTGTACAACTCCGTTATGTTCAAAGAAACAAGGTGAAAGTGAACTTTGAGTTCTGGAAAAATTCATGTTCTGAACTTGATACGAAACACAAAAACATTAGACATTATCTCTTATCCGTGTTTTTTTTTTCATTGTTAAAGAAACCCTCAGAAAATTAGCGATGAACTTCTGAGAAAGTATGCTAATCCGATTTTTGAAACCAGGAGACTTTGTGCATTTCAGCAATTGTAAAATTTCCACTCTTAAAAAAAGCCTCTTTAAAATTTGTTATTCAATACTTCTGAGAATGCTAAAATGTTAAGTGAATCACGAATGCCTTCCCATGATTCATTAGGAATGCAGTGTATAATAAACGCAGTGTTTACGTCCCTGAAAAACGAATCTATAGCTAACTATTGACTAGAATAGTATTGTTCAAATAAACAAAGCTGATACATTCAAATTTGGATCTCAATTTGGATTCGATGTTCAAAAAAAGTAGAGGGGATTTGAGGGGGATTATGGTGACCAATGTTGAGGTTTATCCAAAGTTAAACATAGAACGGGCTGTTTTGTGGTGGGCCAGCAGTACGTCCAAAATAGTTTGAGTTTTCAAATCATTCCGTGGAAAAATTAGAACTTCGGGAAACCAAAAGGAAACAAATAGTGGGCTCATACATCAGTTTGCCCTGAGCATTTGGATTCTAACTTTTAACATTCTTAGCTTTTTTCGGCTCAAAACAACACACTTCATTACAAATCTTTAAAAAGTTGCCAACTGAGAAAATCAAGATTTAGAGTTACTTGATTCACCCAGAAATTTTCAGAGAAATCCGATAAATTTGAAAAAGGTTTTCAACATCTCAAATTCAGAACGAATACGGCATGCTACTGTAGCTGAAAGTACTGAAAAAAAAACTTTTCCGGTCTTTCTCTTATCACCTTCCATGTTTTTGTGTTTCCAGCTGCCCTCGAAAACGACAGTCAATCTAGACGAGTTGTTCGACGGAGAGAAAAGACATATTGATGAGTTTCGGTTGAACAATACTGATATTGGCACATTAATATGAACTACAGTTTTCTTTTTTTGTCATAATGCATCGACCGGAAACAGAAACACTGTACGAGGGAAAAAGCGAGAAGAACAACTTTGAAGAAAATGAAAAATTGAATTTTGAAATCTATTGATGAGCAATCAATTTATACAGTTGTTCTCTTTTATCATGATCTTTGAAAGTATGTTCTGATTGACAGGAATGGGAGAGGTATAATGTATCCTCGTGTTCATTGTACATGCATCTATGATGAATTCATTATTTTTGTCATTCTTCGCTGATATTTTGCAATCAGACACTGCGGTACTTAGCAGTTGAGTTTTGTGTTTCAAAAGCTGAGATATTATTCTTCTAGATTTTGAGATGAACATTTTCCGTTGACCTATTTGAACTGCTTCCTCGTTTTGCTGAACAATGGCGAAAAAATGACTGAACTTGATATCCCACCCACCGATTTTCTTATCTCCGATTATTCGATCTCTCAAACTCGAATTATACCGATCAAGTGAACAGCAAAAAAGTTCCACAAAAAAACAGAGTCACATGAATTTCTAGAGTCGTTTGCGGGTCCGATGGGAGCGAAAGATAGATGAGAAAAAACACTGCAGAAATGAGGACAGGCCATGGTCGCGGAGGGATTCTGTTATGAGTACTGTATGATTGGAAAACTGAATTCTTATCTTATCTCCATACCGCTTTCACGATCCATACTGGCTGCCAGAAGCCGAGGTGAAGTGGAGAGTCTACGAAGATTGAATACTCTTCCGCTCGTGCGGAACACGGGGCTCCGGGGCAAACGTAGGAATCGAAAAATCTCGACTGAACCATGACGACAACACGAATTGAACTTCTTTCTCTGTGGCAACTCCCAAATTTTGGAGGTACAACATTTCAAGTGGTTCAGGTTTCAGTTCTCCTAACGAACGCATATGCTCATCTTTGATTTTTAAGAACACCTTGCTGTACAATGTGCGTCTGTTAAATCTTAGATACCTTGTCAGACTTCACAGAAATTCCCATCACTTCTAAACGAGACCAAAACACATTCTAGAAATCGTATTTAGTCTCCTCACCCTTCGTCTATTTTTTCGATCTCATCTGAGGTTCAAAGTAGATACATTTCCATCGTGGATCGTTGTCTTATCGTCTACCTTTGCATGACAACCAGCCACTCCGCCCCCAAGAAATTCTCCCCTGAAGTTCATGCGGAGATTCTCATCTTGAATACTGCCTCATCCCTCCCTCCCTCATTTTCTTTTTACCCTTCTTCTCCATCTTGCCCTCAAATGCTAGTCGTAATGAACCCTCCTTCGACGTCTACCGAGCTTTCTTCTTACCTTATGCCTGATTTGGCAGAAGACAATTGTGTAATTTGTGGAGACTTGAGGAAGAGCAGTCGATTGGGTGCACCGGCTTGCTTGAGTTGTATGATATTTTTTCGGAGAGCGGTGATTAGAAACGCGGATTTTGTGTGCTCTAAGAATAAGGATTGTCCCACTTTTAATGGTTAGTTGGAAATGGGAAATTGTTGAAAAATTTTCAGTAGGTCCTCTTTTGTTCTTGAATCCAAAAAAGCCCTCATCTTTCTTTCAGAATTCCGCGCTCTCTGCCGCCACTGCCGCTTCCACAAATGCCTCCAATCCGGCATGAAACCCTCCTTCGTTGTCACCCGAGACACTTTGGGACCTCGAACTCCGCCCCCCTCCGGAACAGACGTCCCTCGGAATCTGATGGGACCTCTTGTCAAACTACAGCAGAAAATCTATGAGGATCATTTGGCAGAGTGCGTGCGAGAAATGCGACGAGCTACGGTATCCGATGTGAATCGAATGTTCAAATGGAGCATCAACAACGCCGTCGAGTGGGCGTCACAGTTTGAGCCGTTCTTACGGCTGACCAACGAGATGCAAAAGTGTGTGGTCTCGGAGTACGGCTTTGCGTTTTTCGTCATTGACCAGGGATTCAAAAGTTCTCGAGATTGGAGAAATGGATTTTGGATGCTGCAGAATGGAACGTATCTGCATTCGGACTATTATCAAGGACTGGAAAGTGGTATCGAGTTGGAGCAGGAGATGATAAAGAAGCATGCAGACTTCGTGAGCTATCTTGAGACTTCAATCAAGCGGCAGTTTCAAGTACTGCAATTCGATGGGTACGAGACGGCGGTGTTGAAGACGCTGTTGCTTTTTTCGAGTGAGTTTTTTTCAAAGACCAGTAAAGATTCAAAATTCTGCTTGAATATTTTCAGAAAACTTGCATAATGACGGTAAAATTCTCTGTTCCTAGATAACACTCAAAACTAAAATTCGTTAAGTTCCAGATGATCCAGAGACTGAAAAATCTTCCTCATTGTGTTAATAAGATTTAGGAGGATTTCCAAGCGGCGTTCAAAAAACTAAGTCAAAGATGCTCTCTACTACAGTAATCCAGTTTTCAGGTTCCTTCCCAAAACGCAACATCTTCTCGGAGTTCCAGGACAAAGTGGACGCTTACAAGAACAAGTGTCTTGAAGAATTGATGACGTATTTGATGGAAAAGTTCCCGACAAGTTTTGAGACTCGATTCGGGAAGCTGCTTCTGTTTTTGGGTGATATTCGAAGCGCTATCAAAGTTGTATATAATCAAACGAAAGTTTCCGATCTCTTCGATACCAGCAAGTTTGATATGTTTGTAAAGAGTTTTTTATTGTCTTGAAGTTTTTTTTTTTAATATTTGATGTGTTCCACTTTTCGTGTATTCTTACGAGTTTTCTTTTCCTGTCGAATTGGGATCTCATTCTGGACTGGTTGATAGATTGGGTAATGAATGTTTTGACATTGCCGAGTTTTTTTTTTTTACAGAACAGTTACAGTATTCCTCTCGTATGTCGTCATTAGTTGTTTCGATAACTATCTCCATCCCATTTCATACTTCTTTTTGTTTCCTTCAATCCCATATGGCCTTCCTTCATCACATCGTTCATGTTCGGAACTTCAAAAATTAGATGTTGATGTTTGTGGAGGGGTGTACTCTAGACACTCACTATTATTCAAATCGATTTCTGCCGGTGAGGAAAGATGTATCTGATTTGTGATGGAAGTTGGTTCGATGGTTATCGGATGGGAAAACACAGAGGGTTTCTGTTCATGAAGTGCTGTCTGGACAGAGGCATGGGTTCAATTTCTATGAGGTTCTTGAGAAGAAAGTAAGTGTGCTCTGTTGATAAATGTAATGGGCCGAAAAATTGCCAAGCTTCGAGACATCGGGTACTCTGTCTTATAGCCAACACCTAGTAGTATTTTCACACCATATGCGCCTTTAACCTGATCCCAAACTGCAGAATTGCTTCTTCTTCTTCTTCTTCTTCTTCCTCTTCTCCACAATGATCAGCATTAAGTTTTCGGCCTTGCCATTTTTTTTCATAGGAGATTCAAAACGCAGATACCGTTGCATAGCTTGTGTGATGCTGAATTTTCATCTCAAGAAAGACGATCGGAATGGTCGTCGAAACAACGATTGGGTACGGTTTTGGGGGAAAGGGGGAATAGGAGAAGAGAACTAGATTTTCAAAGCTGGCAAATCAAAAGGTATAGACCATCAAAATCGTAGACATCTCAGAATCTCAGACTTAATTGGACTTGAGTTTTCGACGATGACAAGGAGAGGCGACACTAGTTTTATTGTTTTTTGTGATCGGTTTGACCAGCAGATCATTTTCGATGCAGATAAATTTATTGATGATTTCCTGTTCCCCATTACCAATATAGTGTAAATACAATATATTGGAAGTCAATTGTGACAGTTGAATTGGCAGTATCACTCTGACAAGAATGGTGGTTGAGTTGTAGTCGTACTGGTTGTAGCTGAAAACACGAAAACATTGGAACAGAGGACCGTGAATTCATTTAAAGTTTAAATGTGAGCAACACCCATGCCTACAAAGCACCGTACTTCCGCAACCCAGTTCCGCAATTTTCAGATGGTCGTGATGGTTCTGAAATTTATTTGTTAAATATAGTATTAGGAAGATAAATTACCAGAGAATTAATCAAGAAGCATAATGAATTCGCAGCCAGCGCCTGAATACTTGATAATAATAAAAATCACGACTTTGAGGAGCTTACCGCAGTCGGGACAACGAGAAGCAGAACGAAGATGAAGAGGGTAGTGTTCATGACGAGAATGATTTGAGAATGTGTTGTCGCTGAAACTTTTATATGGATTCGATTCGGAGCATATCAACATGTTTTCGAATTGATTTCTTTTGTTGGAAACCATTGTGTCTATTGTCCTGTATTCTGTTTTGCCTTCAAAATTAACATCCGAGCAAGCCTTTTAGGCATCACTTCCTCATACGTTTTTTGGTAACTCACGCTTCCCGGCTCACCGAGCCTAGATTGCTTTGAATCAGTGCATTTAGGTAGCCACAACGACCCCAAAAGTTCCAAGTGGAGAAAAAACAACTTCTCGAAAAGCTCCATTTTGAGTTGCTAATGTTAAAAGTGTGTGACAGGTTTTTTCAACATCATTCATAGTGCTTTCGAGTGCCAGGTTTTTTCCCTATCGTTTTTAGACTACTCAAGAATCTTTCAGAACCGTCAAGACTTTTATAGACTCCTTCAGAAGACATTAATCGACAGATTTATTCTCACTGATCAAGAGCCATCGAAGTTTCTAGTTTTTTTTTTCTGATTCTGCCCAATTCCGATTCTGCCTTGTGACTTATGTGCGTGTATCGTTCAATAGTTGTTTCCTCGAAAAACGAGATTCAAATCTTTTATTTCGGATCAAAATGCGGGATCACTCATTTGACATGCGACCATTGCTGTTTCAGGAAATAAAAGTAGGCCTCGTCCTTCACCTGCACCTCAGCACTCAATCTAACCAACTTTTCCGAATGGATCTGAAAATGTGTTCGTTATTTTTTTCAATAGAGCGAATTTGCCGCACCTGTCTGATGATTCGGGACATTGCCAAAACGACAACGATGGCATAGACAGGAGCACAATGGACTACTGTAAAGAGAGCAATAGAATTGCTGGAAGTTCTCAAACTCACACTCAAAAACTGCAATCGTGTTCGCGAGACTTTGAAACGGATGGATCTCCATTATCAAAGTAGTCAAAAAGTACAAGACCATGAAAATGAAATCCAGACAAGTGAATCTCAGTATGATTTGAATCAGTGTCTTGTTTTCCTCGATTTGATATTTTTGGCTCAAGTCCGTCTGAGTGGTGCTGGTACGGAGTCTCTGTAAAATCAAAAATCGAATACTTGAGCTCCTCAAAAACGGCTCACCATGTTGATATTGTACATTCTACCGCACTGAATGAAAGCGAAAAAATTTGAGGACAATGAGATCAAATCCACTACCATTGCCCACGCCTTCTGGCTGTTCAGAATGCAGTAAACCGGTCGAATTTGGAGCTCGGTGCCCCAGAATAAATATGTTGTCACTACGATGCTTGAGAAGACCTAAAACTTTGAATTTTTGAAATCAAAACTTTTGTGCTATGTGCTGTGAACTCACCTGAACAGCAATCATCGCGATTCCATATTCCGATTTTTTGTGCTCATACTTTTTGGTCACATAAGTGGCGACGGTCCTTTCCACGGCCATAGAGACAGTAGTGAAGCTGGAGTTGTAGATGCCAAAAGTGTATAGGCCACGTGATACGATGCATCTGCAAAAAAGCGATGATGGGTTTTCATAGTTTCATGAAAACTTACACTCCGAGGTACTGTCTTCTGTCACATGTTGATAATGGAGCCAGCCATAAGTAAAGATCCGAAGAATGTTGGATGATTCTGAAAATGGCGGTGTTTTGGGAAATTTTTGAGAAAGAAAAACACAGAATCCCATGTCATAAAATCTTTGAATCATAGAACCCTTGAATCCTGAAATCTCAGAATCTCAAAATCTCAGAGCTTCAGAATCTCAGTGCTACAGAACCTTAGAGTCTCAGATTCTCGGGATCTCTAAACTCCCTCAGAAACTTTCAGACTCTTCCAAAATTTTTCCAGATTTTCAACCTACCTTCCAATGCAATGCAACAGTATGGATATACAGTGGACGGCTGTAATAATCCTGATATTCGCATGAAAACGTGAATCATTGACACATTTTCCTATCGCCACCAGTAGTATTGGAACTGCTATTAGCGCTAGAATCAACATGATAATCTCAGAAATGTGTAGAAAGATGGAAGATTGCAGAGCCATTACGGTACCCTCGTCGCACCCCAATGTACTAGAATTCACCGGTGACGTTGACATTTTTCCTGAAAATAGGAACCCTTTCTTATTAGCACATGCAATTTTAATCGAGTTCTGATAAAAGTCAGAATAAACAAAAGGGGAAAACATAGAGTGGGGGTGAAGGGAGAATTGAAGCTTGGTGCACCATAGGAGGAAGTTCCAAAGAGACCAAAAACCTCAAAAATGTTTATGTTTTCTAATGAGTGAAATTTCAAGAGATCGTTCCGGATGACCGGGGTTCATGGTTTGTATTTTCTGTGATCTTTGAAGGTGGTTTTGGGATTTCGAAGAATTTTCAAAAGTACAGATAAGAGAGGATCAGCTGACTTGGATGGGGAAGAATGGAGAGTGGAAAAAAAAATAATTTTCTGAGAAAACGGAATACAAATTAGCACAGACTATGTTGTTTCGCTATAGAGAAATCTCATTTCCTTTGTTCCGGTGATACAGAACACGGTTATAGAAGCTAAAAAATATGAAGCATTTGCCGATTATGATTGTAGTATCAAGAGGGTTTGAAGATGGAAGAGAAAGAAAACGAAACCAACAATCGGTATCCCAGCTGTACTTTTCAATATTGAACGATGATGAGGTGCACGGCGAGCAGAATCAGGACTCTTGGTCCACGGAATCCGCCATAACTTTTTTTAAATGAAGTTTCATGCTCGACAAACATACTAACTTGTAGATCTTGATGAGGACTAATAAATTAGTGTTTTGGGTAACATTATCGATTGGAAAAGATGCCACCTGCTTTTCCATACGATCGTTGTAGCTGTCTTTATTCTTCACGTCGGGCTCGTAAAATGCCAAATAACACCTAACAATAAGCTTTTCAAAGATGTCACTGAGATTTACAGTTTGGTAATGTAGTGCAGGGCTGAGCGAAAAAAGACCTCCGAAAAAAATCGAAAAAAAATTTTTTTTCGGTTTCGGGGTACGAAAAAAATCGAAAAAAAATTTTTTTTCGGTTTCGGGGTACGAAAAAAATCGAAAAAAAAATTTTTTTCGTTTTTTTGGTCCGAAAAAAAACGAAAAAAGTTTTTTTTTCGGAAATTTTGACCGAAAAAACCGAAAAAAAAACGAAAAAAAAAAGTGTTTTGGGTCACCGGTCAAATTATAGTGTTTTTCCAACCAAAATATCGAATTTATCATGTTTGTGAAGGTTTTTCGTTATTTCGAACTTCTTATCATGAACTGAGTTCAAAATCATCCTGTAAATCGTATGAACTCACAAACCACACGAAATTTCAGAAAATTTACCTCAAAACCAAACAAAAAGTTCGAATTTTTTTTCGGTTTTGATGTCCGAAAAATTTTTCGCCCAAAATTTTTTTCGGTTTCATGCACCGAAAAATTTTTCGTTTAATTTTTTTTTCGGTCTTCAGTTCCGAAAATTTTTTCGGCCGAACTTTTTTCGGTAAATCGTTAGGGATTTTACCTAGAACTTCTGTTGTATATCTGCCATAATCTATTGTTCAATAAAAATTATCCGAATCAAATGACCGAAAAAACGAAAAAAATTTTTCGGTTCCGAAAATTTTTCGCTCAGCCCTGATGTAGTGTCTGGTCTTTTCCACTATCAGACCATCTTCTAGAACTCTCAGCACTTTAATTTGAAAACCGTGAATCTTGAATCTTGAGAAAACCTCAAAAAAGCGGAAACCTCAATTTCTGTTCCTTATTCAAAAAATCTGTTTCTGAACTATGGACTCTAGCGTGTCTATCGTGCCGTTGCAGGTTCCGAACTGGGAATTTCTGAGAATTTTATCTTTTTGATCAAGATCCAAAATAGGTCCCCTCTATATTTCAAAAAATAAGAGGGACGGAAGTCGACTTCCAGACAGATTTTGTAATCTGAATTCAAGTAAAAGAATACAAAACTTCACTCTTATTTTTTGGGCATGCACTTTGGCTCTACTTGGATATTTTGGTCCTTAAATAATTTTTTGGTCCTTAAATAATTTTTTGGTCCTTAAATAATTTTTTGGTCCTTAAATAATTTTTTGGTCCTTAAATAATTTTTTGGTCCTTAAATAATTTTTTGGTCCTTAAATAATTTTTTGATCCTTAAACAATTTTTATTATTTCACTGTTATCTGTTTTCAATCGATGCAGGATTAAAGTGTTTATTACCGTTTCAACAGTTTTTCAAAGTTTCATACGGTACCACAAATTATCGTCCTAATCCTCTTCTTGATCCTCTTCCGCACTCTCGTTGATGCGATCATCGTATTCTCCTCCATCATCATCATCATCAGCTTCTTCTTCCTCTGGGTATGAGACTTCGATCCAGTTCAAGATTCCATCATCACTGAAGACGGAGAGCCGCTTGCACGTGGACATTTCCATCCTTTGGTCGAAAACTTTGTGCCAATATTCGTTGATGACGATCTGAATTGTATTGTGAGGGACATTCAAAACAGTGAAATATTACCCGAAAATAGTACTTCTCCATGGTGATTGAAATCCTGATCGGGTTTCCACTAATCATTTGGAATTTCCTTCTTTCTCCAAAGTCGAAGCGATCATCCAGTCGGCTCCACACAGACACTTCCTATAAAAGAAGAGAGGAATTGATTCAAATTTGATTCAAAAAACTCACATTGTCTTTTGGCTTCAGGAAAACCATCAGGGGAACAGTGGAGAGGTTCACGTCGTCGTGAAGGAGGATCTCGAACCTAAAAAACCCCGATTGAAAAAAGGTTTTAGATGGGGCTAGGTAAACTCACGGAAGCTTCTTCACCACAGCCGACAAATTTACAGTAAAACCTGGCGAAACATTTTCTAGTTTGTCTGAATATAAGATGGTATCGCTAGAACCTGTGAACTTGGTGCCTGAATCACGAGTCTTCGGAAAGGTGCGAGTCCGGAGCTTGCCTTTACAGTTCCTGGCAAAGTGAGTTCGCTATTCCAAGTCGCATCCACGTTCAATTTTTCAGATATAGCCTTGTGCCCAATGAGAGAGGATGTCCCCTTTGTATGGATAATTTGATGAGCCTCGTCAGAGACACCACAACGTCCACTTTGTGGACCCGACCGATCGCCGAATCCACACCCAATCAATAGAAGCTACCTGGGGTGCTTTCAAAAGAGAGCTGAAAGCGAAATATGGAGTACCCCAGGAGCAGTTGGACGGGTACATGTCCACGTATATGTTCCGAAGATTCTTCGGAAAACAGAAATTGCTCAATCATCTCATCGTCCAGATGAAATATTACGAAAAAAAAGAAGACATCGATTCATCTAGTGGATCTGACGATTCCAGTGATGATAGTTCTGTGGAAGATGAGAGCGATGTCGAAGATGAGACCTTAGCAGATAATGAAGACGCTCAGGACAGCCAAAGTGTTTCGGAAGATGAAACTTCAGATGGAGGGGACGAGTTCGATGGAGATGACGACAGCTCTATTGTCAGGCACGACACAGACCTTTCTAGTGAAGGAAGTTCTTCAATTGAGGATGAGGAAGACACAGACGGCGACGATGATCGATTCCAGGATACTGAACAGGATGAAGCTGATACATCAAAAGCTAGGAAAAGAACGAAGCCAAAATCTCTTCAATATTCGCCTTCTCCCAAGCGGCGAGGTAGCAGACGGACAGGAGGGAGAGCTTCAGCAGCTGCTGGACGTAGGTCATCAGCTACACGAGGTTCCGACAGTGCAAGAGCGAGAAGCTCTTCATCTGCTGCTCAACCCTCTGGATCGAGGCGTGGACCATCCGTCGCAGCAAGGGCGGCTCCAAGCCGTGCAAGAGGAAGAGGCCCATCAACTGCTGTTCGATCGCCTGGGCATGGAGCATCGGCCACAGGAGCTGGAAGTCGGGCCAGAGGAAGAGGATCGTCGACTTCCATTCGATCGCCGGCTGCTGGACGAGGACCGTCATCCGCGGTGAGAGCGACCGCAAGACGTGCCAGAGGAAGAAGACCGTCCACTTCCATTCGATCGCAGCCTGCTGGACGTGGAGCGTCGGCCGCAACAGCTGCAAGGCGTGGAAGAGGAAGACAACCATCCAATTCGATTCGTTCGGCTGGACGTGGAACATCGACCGCAAGAGCTGGAAGTCGGGCGAGAGGAAGAGGACGCACTAATTGAAAACAGATAACAGTGAAATAATAAAAATTGTTTAAGGACCAAAAAATTGTTTAAGGACCAAAAAATTGTTTAAGGACCAAAAAATTGTTTAAGGACCAAAAAATTATTTAAGGACCAAAAAATTATTTAAGGACCAAAAAATTATTTAAGGACCAAAATATCCAAGTAGAGCCTGCACTTTTAGACGGGCTCGTTGTATTACTCATTGTGAAAAGCTTCCAATCTTTTGAAGCGGAAAAAAACGCAGTTTTCATCATTCAAAATATTAGAGACATGACAACAAGAATGTATTAATTCTCCAGAAAAAAAACGGTTTCGAGAAAGATACAATTCCGGCAAAAAATCAGTGTGACAGAAAAAATAAAGAGCTGAACCCTTTTTATACAGCTCATTTCTCTGAAATGGCTATAACCTAGTCTCTGAGAAAAGCCTGGAAATCAAAAAATACGAATGCAGAAAAGAACAAGGCAATCGACACCCTTAATTGACTCGCTGAAAACAACAATAGTAGGTCAAAGAGGGTGTCTACCTCATTGCAATAGTGATTCCAGAAAGCCAAGTATAGCATATAGCTAATGCTCCTTTAAAAGTACGAAGGTCTGAAAAACAAGGAAAACCAGAAGTCATTATTGAAAATTTTGAAGGCAAAATACTCATGTGTAAGTGTCTCGACCGATGAATCACAGAGACGTGATTTGGGGAAATTTTTAAATCAGTGCATAATAACGGAAATCTTCAGACCGACGAGACGTATTTCATGGGAAAATGAGACTCATTCGAGCAGAACAAGTCAGAAAGATTTGATTTTGAGATTTTTCGCTGAGTCCCTCAGTTTTTGTCTAGTTAGTTGCCATAGATCTGTCGAGAGGACATGTCGAAATTTTCAGACGGTTGTGATGGCCGCAATCTGAAGTAAGTGGACAGTCGTTGGAGAAGACCCCGACATTTCAAGACTCTCATTCCGAAACTGTGACGTTCTGAAACTTTAGGTATTGCCGTCGTCGGCTTTATGCGATTGGAAGAATCTCAAGTGGAGAGTCTCAACCAATCCATGGCTCGGTTGCCTAACGTCCTTGGTGCGAAATCTTTTAAATCTTCGCTCATTATGTCTATGAACGTTAGCGGTTTCTGAAGGGGTGCAAGTTTCGAGAAACTCATAAGTGTCAATAGATTTCGACTTTCCATAGTCTTGGACACCCTGAGAACGTCAAATTTGTCGGATTCTTTGTGTGGACACTGATACGGAAAGTTTCAACTTTCCTTGTGGTTCTTACTGACAGGTTTTTTTTGAACTTTCATCGCGCAGGAGTTCAAAACACAACTTCCAACATTTGCCCTTTCTTCAAAACGAAGTGAAACGTAAAACTTTAGATTCGTATCTATCTCGCTCTTCGTTTCGGTCTACGACGCGGAAGACCAACAGAAATCGGGAAGTGCAATAGATCGGGTTCAAAATCAAGGAGATTGAAAAAGTTTTAAAAACGATGAGATTCTAAATCGGAGAATAGGGAACTTAGTTTCAGTTCCTTGTTTTTTCGCTTCATGAACGGGGTTTATGGGACAAGGATCAGGAATAAATTTGGAAAAAAAATACCAAGCATTCGGTTGAGGAATTTGTATGTGAAAGGAGAAAGAAACGCGAACGATAAACTAAGGACCATGGATTTCAAATATTGAGAGTGAGGGTATCGAAGAAGATTTGAGATGTTTGGGGTAGTCTAACTTTTGGACTCACGATTTTGTTCTGAAGGTTTCCTAATAAGATGATAGATTCTAAGATTCTGGAAGAAAAATACATTGCGTGGTCCAGGCGGACGAGAATTTTGTATCTCATGTTCGGGTCAAGTTTCTGCGCCTATTAAAAGCTCGGTTTCTAGAAATAACTGAATGTAAAAATGGGAAAACAAAGTGAGAAGATTCTGTGGGATTTCAAATAAGCGATATTCTTAAACTGTCTGATTCTAGAAAATCATGTGATTCCGAAGAGTTACAGTAATCTGGAGTTCAAAAAAATAAAACTAACTGACAAAGTTTGGTAGAAGTCGAGAATCGGATAGCTCGAAACTCCAAGCTTTCAAAATTTTCCATTCTTGAGTTTCGTACTAAAAACACTCTAATACCCTTTGAAGCCTGCTGAAAATCTTGAAAAACGCACATCTTTTCCCAGAATAAAATTAGATGTTCTACAAAAGGAGATGTCTCATGAGAGGATTTTCAAGGGGAACGTGACATATAATACTTTCATTGTTCATTATTCTTTGGAAAATGGAAATGAGATGTTATGACCTTTACAGAAGCAATGGACTAGCCATTCTGAGGAAGCAGGTCATTTTTTCCATGAAAAATGTAGTATTCTGACTTTAACGAGTATTTGAAAGATGAAAAAATCACCAGTTTTATTTTCTCTCGATAACAGATTCCCAAAAGAAAAGCAATAAAATTAGGTCCATTGATTATGAATAAATTGAAAATAGGCGTCCTCTGATACTTGTATTTTGCGTTCCACTCGATTCAAGCGTTCCACTCGTTGCTGGACAGAAAAAAAGATGAAATCAAATTTCCTTTTTTATCAAGATTTGCACGAACAATAGGCTTATGATTAGGTGGATTTTTGATGGTCAAAACATGGAAAATAGACTCACTTTTCTGGAGAATCGGTAAATGTAGGCAGGCATGATGAGGGAGTATAATGGAACGAAGTAGATGACTGGAAAATATTTTTTTGATGTGTTTTTGATGAATAGAAGGTGATTCATGGTTGGGAGCAAAATACCAGTTTCGATAACCAAAGTAGATTTTGGAAAACCAAAATATAAGAAGTATTCAATTTTTTAGAATCTGTTGGAACCCCTCTTGGAGACCTTCTGTGTCGTTTAAAATCCTATAATAGTTTTCAGAAGAACCCAGAATGATTCAGAAGGTGTAAGAATACTTCCTCAACTTTTAAAGACAATGAGAATCCTAGAAAATTGTTTAGAATTGTTCAGAATTGTTCAGGATCTTCCAGATACCTTCAGATTCTTTCAGAACGATTCAGAAAACCTCAGGGTTCTTCAGAATCCTTGGAAGGCGCTTTGAAATCTTAAAGATTCTTGAGAAATCTACAAAACCCTCCTCAGACCCCACCATGTGCCTTTGACCTTCCGAATTCCTCAGAAGTCTTCCGAAGCCCTGAGAATCATCAAAGCCCTTCCAAACTCTTCTCACCTTCAAAAAGGGCGTAATACTCGGCGTGATCCATATGTTTTCCAATCAAATGAAACGGAATTCCCATCGTAAAGTAGAGCAGAATGAAGAAGAAGTCACACTTGGTGAACGCTCTCAATATTTTCGCAACGTTCAAATTCTCCTCGATCTGATACTTCTGGCTCAAATTGTTCTCACTGCCCCCAACTCGAATTTTCTGAACAAAAAATAGAAGTTTCGAAAGTCAGAAGGTCCGAAAAAATACTCGATTGATTCGAATCAGTCTTCCAAACTGGAAAAATGCCAGGAAGTTTGATAGAATCGCAACAGCTTCCGGGATAATCACATAGTACGGGTCCGAGGATTGACTGCCCTGAAAACGATCCACTTTTGTTTTCAGGCGCCAAATTTAAATTTCTCACTGAACAAAACTCCTGTGCATGTTCGAAATCAAACTTGTAGAAAACGGCAAAAGTGGTGGCACCGCCCATGAAAACTTGACCCAGTATAAGCAGACACCCCAAAGTTTTATGACGATTCTCGTATTTCTTATAACTTTTTGTGGCTATTGTGCGTTCGATGACCATGAATACGGTAGAGTAACTGGCACAGAATAGACCGAAAATGTAGGGGATTCGAGTGAAGAGGCATCTGTAAATATTGAGAGTTCTCGGGACTCCTAGAAGCTTTTGAAGACTGCAACCTTTTGATACTCGGCACTTTCTCACAAATGGGAACGTTGGAAAAGTAGAGAAACAAATCGGAACCGTGTTGGAAGACTCTGAAGTTTCTGACATTTTGAGTAACTTTAGAAGGTTCAAAGTCGAATTGTGGATTTTCGCGAGTTTTTTGTCTAATGTAAAGTTTTTTTCTTGGATGTTTTTAAGTTAAAATTGGTGGCTTAGGCTTAGAGAGATGTTAGGCTTACGCTCAGAGAGATGATAGACGTAGGCTTACAGAAATGTTAGGCTTAGGCTCAAAGAGATGTTAGGCTAAGGCTACCGAACGCTTCATACAGGAATTAGCTCCGAGCAACGCTAGATAACTTTTGACCTACCTCGCAACACAATGAATAATCAGGCAAAGACAGTGGAACGCAGAAATGAGTCGAATATTGAAATGAAAAAGGTCAGAATTTTTGCACCTTTGGAACATGTGGAATAGTACTGGGATAGAGATCGTCGACAGTATCAGCATTGCAATTTCCACAAACTTGAGAACATCAGAATTCACAATTTTCGAGACAACCGCCTCGTCGCATGCCATTTTTTTTGAGGAAGAATGAAAATCCAATTAAAATTCCGAAAAGCTGTCAATAAAACCGGCAGACGACTCCAAAACCTTCTAATGTATTCTGACTAACCAGAGATTTTCGATTTTGTTATTCAGAAAAATTTTCGATGGAATTTCTATTCCGAAAGATGAGATGCGTGAAGACACCGAAAATGGCAGGTATTCATTGAAAAATGGCGGGAAAAACTTGGAGGGATTAGAAGCAAGGATTTTGTGACGTCCGCCGAGATTCTCATGACGGATTACCTGGTATTGTTGAGTGGTAATATTTTCAGACAATACATGTGCCACTTTTTTGTTTTCGTTCCCGTTGTGAAATTCTGTAGTTGGCGTGGGTTTGGAAATTCGGTTTTGGGAAATTCGATTAGCAGAGGGCTTTTTTTGTTGCCCCCAGAACATGCGAAAGCTTGGAAATCAAAAAATCAAGAGTTCTTTTATTTCCTTGACATAACGAAAGTCATCAACTAGGTATTCATAGAATTATTTGTATCCTGAAAGCTATAATAGATTGAGGCGAAGAACGAACGCACAAATTTCGATCAGAATTTTAGGAACAAGGTGAAATCTAAGTATGAGACTTCTTCAAATTTCGGCACTGTGAGATTATGAAGTTTTGATGGATTTTGAAGGTTTTGATCTCTGAGAGATTTTTAAGACTTTTGAAGGTATCTGAAGGAGATTCTGAAGATTTGAGGACTCTGAAGACTTTCAGGAATTATAGGATGTTTTCAGTACTAAACTATGTTTTAGCTCAAGTTACTGTATTTTGAACAACGAACCGACACAAACATTCTCAAAAAAAAGTTTGAAATAGATAATAATTTATTGCGACTTTTCAATAAATCTATGTATCATATATACAAAACACAAATATGTACAAAACCCCTCCAAAGAATCATCTTCTCTTCCTCAAAATCGCAGAGAATATTCTCGGCTCCACCATTGTCGCGCACTTCTTGGCCAGTGAGGGTGGTCCTTCTTTGGATGGACTCAACTGAATATTATCTTTTAGTTTTTTTTTCTTTCTTTCTGATTCAACTACTCACCTCATATCTGTTCAAAAAGTTTGAAATGAACAAGAACAACTCCATCCTGGCCAACCCTTCTCCAAGGCACATTCGTTTTCCAACCGAAAACGGACAAAGCTCCTCGACTTTTTTGAGTTTTCCACTTTCATCAAGGAACCTTTCGGGTTTGAACGAGAGATGGTCGGGGAACGCCGACTCGTCGTTCATGATGGTACTGATTTGAGCGACGACTCCGGTGCCTTTGGGGATACGGTAGCCATTGATTACGGTATCGCGGGTGGTCTCGTGTTGGAGGTTGAGGGGGACCAGGTTGACCGAGCGTTGGGTTTCCTGAAAGAATAGAACCACATCTCTAATTTATCAAGAAAACACCAGAACTTTATGAGTTCAGTAGAGCGTGGTTGCTCAAGTGTCGAGATCGAAAATGTTGCATCACTTGTAACTCAGGATCTAGTGAACCAATTTGGATGAAATTCACATGTATCAGAAGGAAATTTCAAACACTTTCATCCATAGAGTTTTCATCGAAGTTGGTCTACTAGTTTCCTAGATAAGAGCTATATAATCACCCAAACTCACATTGATAAACGCGCTCATGTACGGTAGATCATTTTTGTCGGCAGTGGTAATCATTCGGTCACTGGCCACAACTCTATCCAACTCCTCATGAATTCTCATCTGAACTTTCGGATAGTGAAGGATATAACTGAAGGCCCAAGTGGTTGTGTTGGTGGTGGTACTGAGCCCAGCAAACCATAGATCCATGCACATGTTGGCTAGTTGGATGTCGCTGAAAAACTATGATAATTGAAAAAAAATCACATAATAAGCATACCTGAAAGTCTCGGTGTCGCCTTCCAACTTCCTCTTCCTCTGCTCCTTGAGATACGTCTCCACATAATCTGAACTCTCCGAGTCTAAATCTTCGAAGTCAATCTGCTTCCGGTGCTTTTCGATTTGCTTCTGGAAGAAGCCGAATGCAGTGTCACGGAAGTCTTTGAAAGGAGCTTCGTAGAGAGAGGCAGGTAGGATTTTAGCCAAGATTGGAATGTTCATGGCTAGGAAGATGTGAAGTTTTCCAAACAGTTCTGGAGGCGCGTCGATGATTCGTTTGAGTTCTTGGAATTCGTCTTGCTTGGTCTGAAAAATTGGATGGATTTACTGAATCGTGACTAGCTTTTTCAGATGGAGCACTATGGTACACCCAGAGGTTTCATGGGACTCCATGTATGGGCCACAATTAGACTTTTTTAACTACTACGGAGCAGAATAAGACTTGATGGGCGGAGCCTGCGCCGTTGTGTGATTCACCCTGGCTTACCTCATCGAATCGATATCCAAACAGCAACTGATTGATGACACTTGCAATCGCATTATCAAACGCTGGTGGGATCTCCACCTCCTTTCCCTCACTAGCATCGAAACTGGCGAACACGTCTTGAATCTCGATCAAGATCTTCTCCTGCATCAGATTCTTCCCCAACCCGAAATCTCTCAAGCTAGACAACGCGAATCGTCGATGATCCCGCCACGTGGCTCCATTCGAGTCAATCACACCATGCTCACCGCCACGGAAGAGCTCAAGAGCCGGAAGGTGCACTTTGTTGGTGTAGGTGTCCGCGTCTCGAATGAAAGTTTCCTTCACCTTCTCGTAAGTGCTGATCATGAGGTGTGGGCGGCTTCCTGAAAAAGTTCTGGGATCCTGGAGACTAGTTGATCAGAACTCACCAATCCAAAACGTGTACACATCTCCGTACTTTTTGGTCCATCTATCGAATGCTTCGTATCCGGGAGGAGGGCTATTAATAGATAGCAAGTTTCCAAAAATCGGCACCGGACACGGCCCAGGCGGTAAATTCCTGCGTTTCCAATACAGCTCATAGGCCAAATACAAGGTGAACACTGTCAAAAACAAGACCACAAACATTTTCGTTCTGTCTCTACCGAAAATAATGTTTGTGTTTTATATACCCACAGAAAAGTGTATTTCATGGTTTGTGTCTCTGGTGTACGGCCAACAACAGTCTCTTTCGATTAGGACGATAAAAAAAAATGAGTGAGGAGAGAGTGTGTTGGAAGTTGAGAGACGCAGACGGGTGTGTTTCGGAGTTTCTGCCTCGGCTGAGGAGAGTGTTTTGTTGATGAGAAGACAGGAATTGATTTCGAATTATACAAGTCGGAAGTGATTTCTGTCTTAAGACGAGAGTTAAGACAGGGTCAAAGTTTTATGGTTGATTTTTCGATATTTGATTTGTGATGGAATCAAAAAAATCATTTCGTTTTAAGATCGAGACAAATTTCCGAAGTGATAAGGCTCCGCCCGGAAAAGATCTTGTAGACAGTTCGCTTCAGCCTTGTACTCTGGCATAGCGAGTTCTAAAAATCCGAAGTTTATAAACTTGGTGTTTCTGAGATTCTGAAAATCGTGTTCTTATTCAGTTCAACTGAGTGCATTAAGAGTGCAGTGGAGCGAACGAACTTTATTATTAACCAGCCTGAAATCGGCAGCTCCGCTGCCGTTTCAGACTGGCGTCTTTTTGTTTATGCGCAACGCTGAAGGTGCCTGTTTTACTTTTGTAGTATTGATATTAAGATTTTGGTTTTTTTCCGCTTGATGGAGTGGTATATTTTTGAGGAAGGGAAGAAAAGGAAGGCATTTTATACGGAGGATTTCTTGGAAGTCAATTGCAGTTGAGATTGATAAACTTAACGAAAAGTTGTTCTATGACATAAACCTGGAGAGAGACATGTATAGTTCACCGTTCGTCGCTCCAACATGAGGTGAGATAATCCCGAAATGATTCCAAAGTGCGCCCAAGTTCAAACTTCACTCATCAGAGAACAATAAATTTTCATCGCTTATGGTCTCTTTCTCCCTCAAAAAATATTTCTTCTTATGGAAAGCAATCCTGTTCATACATGCACAGAAACTCATTATGTTTTCGCACCCAAAAACTTTTTTGGGAATAGAATCTTCCAAACAACTGTTAACTACTCTCTTGATTAAGGTGATCCAGTAATTCTCTCGGACACAGCAAAATTAAGGTCAACCGGAATCCTGGAAACCCTGTAAACGTTTTACGGTGCTGGTCAAAAGTAAATGAAAATTGGTTTTCAGTGCAAAATGGCCAATTTTGAGATGTTGAAAAAGTATGTTCCAATCATTCGATCTCTATAAAACTTGGTGAATATATCAAACAACTTCAGATCTTTATTTTTGTTGACAACTTTTGCGAACATTGCTGAGAAGTGAGTTACGCTGCGTATAGTCGCGCGACATCAAAACAGTTCAAATTTCGAACTTTTTTGAACCAATTATTTTACGACGTAACTCACTTCTTAGCAACTTCTGTAAAACGTTGTCAACTACAAAAATGAATGGAACTTTTTTCAACTGCTCAAACTTGGTCATAATTTGCACTGAAAACCAAAATTCGTTTAATTTTGGCCAGCTCAACCGGCCGAAAAAGCTTTAATGTTTATGTTTTTGAGTGCAAAATGTTCAACTTCAAGCAAGTAGAGGGAATGTGCCTAAAAAGTGAACGTAGACTGATCAAGCCCGCACTTTCTTTTCATCAGCCTGAGAATATTTTTTGAAGCAGTTTTGGTAAGAAATGGTAACTTGATCAATCTGTTTTCATATTTTTTAGTTGTTTTCGACATATATTTTTCGAAAGAACGATTTTCGTGATGTGCTGCCGGTACATTTTCTTCCTAGGTTTGTTAGCTGCGTCTTTTCATTTAGAATTTCCCAAAAACGTTGAATTTAACGGAAGCACACTACCCAGTTCATACATCCACCATGATCAAAGAAAATGGATGATTCGAGTATAGTTTTTCCTCGAAGATGACCATTTTGCACGAAAATCCACAAACTCAATACCTTTTTTTTCTTTTAAAGAAGAAAAACAGGTTCGGAAACCGCAGTCAACGAACCGAGCGAAAAATTTTGGATGAAAAAAGATCACAATCCGTGAAAAAAATTTGCAAACGCGTGAGATTTTTTCGAGAGATGCCACGCGCACACCACAATGTCTACCCCCTCTACCTCCTTCCATCTGGGTAGCGTGCGCGGCGCAGTCGGTAAAAGTGGTGACCACCAAACGGTGGGCGCGGGTTCGAGTTTTGATTGCGACGAAATTCTCCAAAACTCCTCAAAAAATTTGAAAAACCAAAGCGGACATCCTGACCAAGTCATGGAAGGACAAACTTTCTAGCGAATTATATATAAGTAAGATAACACATTTTACATGAATCAAAATTTAGCTAGCATTAGGTGTGAACTTGCTCGTCGAGACCGGCGCCACACCATTCTTCCCTATTAAAACTCGACAAATAATCCTGGCCTCGATGACGAATCCGAAATTTTTACACAGAGCACTCAACGGTCCAACCGTCTCGAAATTGACTGCGGGAAAGTGAGTGAACAGAAATGACGGGAGTAGATCAAATGTGAAAATGATAATGGTGTCCAGAAGGGAGATTCGGGTGGCCTGAAAGTGGAAAAATTGGTGCAAGTAGGCCAAATCAAGTGTATGATTATTAGATCTACCAGCATTTTAAACTTCCTCGAATTGATGCTAAAACCCTACCCGGGATATCTTCTTGTTGTGTTGAGTTTTCGACAAATAGCTCCATATGAAAAGTCGAAAGCATAGAATGGCAGATACGGTACCAATAGAGAAATAGCCAATCTATAAGTTTTTGTTGCTGAAAACAGACCATAGACCTTACTCCCAACCTGCTCAAACCAAAGCCAATAATTATGATAGCACTTATTCACAGAGCATCCCAGATGAACACAACTCGTCGGAATGTCGATTTCGAAGCCACACAAATAGAAAAGAACGAATTGCTCCCAGCAAGAGTACATCAATATAGCACCCAACACAACTACAGTAGGAAGTCTCGACCGATTTTTATGGTAAAAGATGGGCGAACAAGAAGCGACAACTCTGTCAAGAGCGATGAATAGGACTAGGAAGACTCGAATGGTGCCGAGGTTGAAGGTTGGCCAAGCAATGAAGAATGACAGGTTTTTGATGACGAATCCAGGGGAGATGAAGCGGACAAGGGAGTACGTGAGGTTGAGGGAGTCTGAAAAAAGGTTTTGTAGCTTGTCTTTGTAGTTTGTAGTGTTCACTCACTTGCAAACGCGTAAACCACGTCCACGCCGATTCTCGAATGAATGAGCACCATATCAGCTTTTGTCTGCACTCTTTTCCACCACAACACTGACAATAAGATATAGGAGTTTAAGAAAAAAGTGATCTGCGATAATATCAGAGCAGTAGAAGCAGTGACAACCACTGCTATGAACATTTCAACGAAATGACGAAAGTTTCGAAACTAGGAAATGATGTATCCGAAAACTTTGCTCTTTCTCTTCACACTTCATTAGGGTGCACATGATTAGAAATCGTAGGAGTACGCAGAAAGTCAAGAGATCACAGATTTTGAGTTTGGACAAAAATTCGAGAAGTTCTGCTAGTTGATGCTGGAGCCACTTCTTGGTTTTTGCCGATCAAAACTCGACAAGTGATGATTGCCTCGATGACAAAGCCAAAGTTCTTGCAGAGGGCACTCAGAGGGCCCACTGAACGGAAATTGACTTCAGGGAAATTGCTCATCAGAAAAATTGGAAGAAGGTCGAACGCGAAGATGATGAAAGTGTCGAGGAGGGAGATTCGGGTGGCCTGGAAAAAAGGAAGTTTAGGATATTTGGACAACAACAGATTCAGTTTTGGGATGTGTGAAACGACGTTGTTCAGGAATGTACGGAACGAAATTCTGAAAGTTCCGATCGGGAAATTTTCGAAAATTTCGCACAACATGTAATCCCTGATTAGACAACCTTTTAAGTCGATGAGCTACCCAGTAGTAATGACGTATGTAGTTCGAAAGAGGATTGTCTAAAACCTATACTTCTGCGTTCAAAACCTGCTAATGAGAATTCTGAAGACCAGTTATAGGCGCTCAAAGTGCCTAAAGAAACATAGATTTTAGACAATACTCTTTCGAACTACATAGGTCATTACTACCGGTTAGCTTATCGACTTAAAAGGTTCCCTGATGAAACAACATCGAAAAATGGGCGGAGTCCAGAAACACAGAAAAACAGAAAACTCACCCTTGATATCGTCTTATTGCTGACAGTGTCTGAGCAATTGTTCCAGATGAACAATCGAAAGCAAAGAATCACGGACAAAGTTCCAACGGAAAAGTGCATAATCTGAAAACTTTCTGGATTACAATCCTATCAATCCTAAACGGACTCCTCTTACCTGTTCATACCATTCCCAGTAGTCGTGATGGCACTTATTCGTAGCACAACCAAAGTTCGCACAACTTATCGGAATGTCTATGACAAAGTTGCAGAGTCCAAAAAGGAGGTACTGCTCGAAGAGCACGTAGGCGAGTATGAAAATCGAAATCGCTTGTAGAGGAATTTTTGAGCGATGGATGTGATAAAAGATTGGGATGCATGTAGCCAACACTCTATCAATTGTGATGAAAAGAACCACCCATGACCTAGCACATCCGAAGATAAAGTTAGGCCATGCAATGTAAAAAGAGAGATTCTTGACAGCCACGTCAGGAGAGATCACTCGAAGGAGGTAGTAGGTCAAGTGGACACCAGCTAGAAGAAGGAAACATTGGGATGGTTTCAAAGGCTAGCTGACTTACTCGTAGAAGAATGACATGCATCCACTGCGAACCGAAGAAAGATCAGAAATAAACCGGAGCTCTTGGGGATTTTTGACTTGCAAAAGACCATTTGAAGGAGGTACAAATTCAGGATAACATTGATCAGTGCGAACAAAAGAGCCGCCGATGAGACAGCAGTCACTATCATGTTCAGACTGACTATGTATGACGGAAATGTTTTGTGGGTTTAGTCACCGACTGGGTTCGTTGTTTTGTTCTTACCGGTTGGACGAGCTAATGACATTTCCGTCTGCAGTCTGAACATTGTGAGACACACAACTACGAATTGGGACATGATCATTCAAGAAGCTTCTGCTCATAAAGTGTAGCCGAGATTCAAAAAGTCACATAACAAGGGGGACTGAACGATGGATTGGGTGATGTTTGAGATAAGGAAGTTTTTTTTTGTCAAATCATTTAGTTTAACGTCTCCGCTCTTCTACCGTAACCCTTTCAAAACAGACGTTCTCCCGATAAGTGAATACGCAGAACCGATATACTCCCATCCACCGTCTTCTCGACCCCGTTGTTTGTCACCACCCGCCATCTCCCCGTCTCCTCTTACCATGTAGGTCGTATTTTTCCCTCTCTTCCCGTCGCACTCATATACACCATGCGATGCAGCCGACGACAGCGCCTCATTGGCTCAGTGGCAGAGCGTCTGTCTAGTAAACAGAAGGTCGCTGGTTCGATTCCAGCATGAGGCACCGAATTTTTTTCTTTTTTTTTGTATCGTTTCATTATTAACTTGACTACTTTTTCTTTTCTTTTTTTTTTGGATGGACAAACAAATCTGGATAGTTTATCGAACATCCACCCATTGGGAAATCTCTGAAAGTGGGAGAACAAAAGATAGGTATCAGAGAACTGGTCAGAAAGTCTAGCACAACAAGACAATGTGCGGTAAGATTGCACAACGATGCGTGTTAGATGTCTGCGTCTCTTGTTTGTACTCGGTGTTTTCTGTATTTCTCCTTTTTTCTGGCCTGATCAGAACATCATGAACAATTTTTGACCTCTATATAAACACGACTGTTTTTTGCGAAATGTCATCAATCAAACATGATTCTACTACTACTACGAGCTTTACTGGAAGCGAAAAAACCTTCCGCCTGGCCCACGCCCGTTGCCAATTTTCGGTAACCTACTGTCTTTGAACAACCCACCTCCTGGATACGAGGCGTTTGAAAGATGGACCAAGGAGTTCGGAGATGTGTACACTTTTTGGATTGGTGAGTTTGTTCTTGTACTTGCGTTGTTCCAAAACTGGCGTTTCCAGGAACTAAGCCGTATGTGATGATAAACACCTTCGACAAAATCAAGGAGACCTTTGTCCGAGATGCAGACACCTACATCAACAAGAGTGTCCCCGCATCCTCTATTCTCTTCCGTGGAGGCGAGCATGGAGTCATCGACTCCAACGGGTCCACCTGGAGGGATCACCGAAGATTCGCGATTTCCAATTTGCGAGATTTCGGTTTGGGCAAGAATCTGATGCAGGAGAAGATCTTGATCGAGGTTCAAGACATTTTCGCGAAATTTGACGCCAAAATAGACTCTGGTGACTCGGACACAGAGGTTCCACCGGTTTTCGATAATGCTGTGGCGAATGTGATCAATCAGATTCTGTTCGGCTATCGATTCGATCAGGAGAAGCAAGAGGAGTTCCGATCGTTAAAAGTTATCATTACAAAGCCAGCGGAACTTTTCGGAAGACTTCCAGTTTTTCTTGCCATGAACTCAAAGTTCATTGAGAAAATGCTGCCTGCGTCAATGTATGTGAAGCCGTTCATGGATTGGAGAGAAACCACTTTTGACTTTTTCAACAAACAAATTGAAAAACATCGACGAGAAGTGGACCTGGAAGATTTGACATCGGAGAGTACGGACTACGTGGAGGCGTATCTCAAGGAGCAGAGAAGACGGGAGATTCAGGGGGACAAGGAGACCTTTACGTGAGATCTGTGTGTATCTGTTCGTCCAACATTCTCAATTTTCAGCGACATCCAACTTGTCAACATGTGCATCGACCTATGGTTCGCTGGACTGGGCACCACCACTGTCACCACTACATGGGCGATCAGTTTTGTTCTTCACAACTTGAACGTGCAGACGAAAATTCATGAGGAGTTGGATCGAGTTGTGGCCAGTGATAGGATGATCACAACGGCGGATAAGAATGATCTACCGTACATAAGCGCGTTTATCAATGTAAGTGTTTTTTTTTTTGAGGAGCGTTCAATGGAGCGCGACTTCATTACGATGTTATGATGGATTGTATCTCGAGAACCAGTGAACCGATTATGATGAAAGTTACACGCATCGGTAGGTTAAAACGGTAGCTTTTGGGATATCGGCTGAAATCTTCGATCTGAAAATTTCAAATACGATGTAAAACGTGGCAAATCATTTTTGCAAACATTGAGGTCGAATTTCGAAAAAGATAATCTCAGAAAATTTCCCAGTCAATCCATTTTCGTTTTTTTCTCTCATAAACATCAGTTTGTGCTCAAACTGTTATTTCGAGACATATGATTTTTATCCAAATCGGTTTCCTAGAACACGACCAATTTAACTTTTTTGATCTGAAAAACAAAGCAACCGCGCTCTACCGAACTCACAGTTTTTTCATGTCTGTCTCTGTGACTCGGGACAGTTGCACTCTAACTACAGCCAATAATATCTTCAGGAATCGCAACGGTGCACCAACTTGGTCCCTCTGAACACTCAACACGCTACTACTCGAGATACCGTAATCAATGGCTACCGTATCCCCGCCGGCACCGGTGTCGTCGCACAAATCAGTACTGTCATGAACGACGAGACCGTGTTCCCGGACCACAACGCGTTCAAACCGGAAAGGTTCATTGATGAGAATGGGAAGCTCAAAAAAATCGAGGAGCTCATCCCGTTTTCGATCGGAAAGCGGCAATGTCTAGGAGAGGGACTTGCTCGGATGGAGTTGTTCTTGTTCTTGGCCAACTTTTTCAACAGATATGAGGTGACCACTTAACAGGGAAAGTTGAAAATGTTACAACGGTTTTTCAGATTTCTGTGTCATCGAAAGACGGTTTACCGTCGATGGATCGAGGCAGTGTTTCTAGAATTGAGCCGAGACTTTTTTCAGCCGTTTTGAGGAAAAGAAGACGATGATTTTTCATGACTTTGTATTGATGTTGAAACTAAAAGTGGTCACAAATGAAGATTTTCCACGTATGACCTAACTTTTCTCGATGGCCTAGAGAGTCTCGCAATAATCTGGAAAACTTGGAGATTTCCTAGAAATCTTCTTTAGACTAACCGAGAACACTTCATGATGACGTGAAGATCTTGAAAGGGTGTGGGAAAGAGTAGAGCCAGAGTGTTGAAGTATGATAGGTCTCCCCTCTTGGGTCACGAACCTAGGTTGGGGGACCATGAAGAATGGCTGAAAAGCGATCACAATGAGCAGTAGGTAAAAATACCCAAACTTTTCTCACAGAGTAAATGATCTGCCTCACGGATCTTATCTATCAATCATAGAGGTTGTGTGTAGGCTTCTCGGGTCTCACATGTGCTGGAGCAACGTTTCCCTTTGTTCTCCAGTGCAAAGTTTTTCGCGCGCATTCCAGCACTGGTAGATCAAGGATTCGACATCTCGAAAAAAAAAGCAATAGTTATGAACCATGTAACACAATTAGCCCTTGTGCTATCAAAGTTCAAATAGTCATACATATGAGAGTCGATTTGATTTACAAACATAATTGAATTTCACCTGCTCATTTTTCCGTCTGTGGTCAATTCAAGGGAAATCGTTTTCAATCGACGGATGTAATTCGGTTTCCTCAGTTATCCCCACCAAAAATGAGCGATATTTGCTCCGAGCGATTTCTGAACCCCCTATCCTCGCCCTTCATTTTATCAACTGTGTGCCATGTCATCACAGTTTTTGGATTCCCACTTCATATTTTCGGAGCTTACTGTATTTTTGCCAAGACGCCGGAAAGAATGAAGCAAGTCAATATGAGCATGCTGATGATGCACATTTCCATAGTCGTTATGAATTTTATAGAAAGTTTTTTGGTTATTCCTTTTGCGATGGTGCCAGTGTTGGCTGGAGCACCACTTGGGCTCTTGGACAAGATCGGGGTGCCCAGGGGAATCCAGTTTAATATTGTTGTCACTGGACCGGCAGGTGAGATTTTTGAAGTGCAAACAAACATCTTTTCCTTTAATTTGCAGTGGCCGGAATCAGTGTTTTGGCAGTTTTCGAAAGTCGCTACTTCGTTCTCACCGCCAGTTACAACTCGTAGTTGCCGGAGGCATGCCCGCCGACTCGCACCCCATTCTTACGGTACACGCACATACTCGCAACGACGCTCCGCTATCCCGCTGCCACGTGGCAATCTCGCGCACCGCCCATCTCTCCGAGAAGTTAGAGTTGGTGTTGTTTTCTAGTTTAGAGTTTTGCTTTGACTGGTGTTTCTAATTGTTTTGTTTAGTTTTTTTGGTTCTTTTGACGCTCCTTTGTTCTTGGATTAGAATAAAGTAGAGATCCCTTGTACAAAATCGTAGTTTTCGTCATTAAAAGGCCGCTGAACCAGGACCACTGGTTAACTTGGGGGCCGAACCGTTTTTTTCGTATTTTTGTCTGTGAATTTTCGTATAAATCGATTGAGCGAGTATAAAACTCGATCGATTTTGAAATTTGCGGCGGAAAGACAAGAATTAGTAGTAAAATTTGGATAAATTTTACGAAAATTGTATAAATTGGCGTATTTATCGATTGATTGGCGAGGAGAAGACCAAAGTTGAATAAACGTTTGGAATTCCGGGAGGAGCAGACTCAGAGCGAAATTCGGAGTAAAATTTGGATAAATTTTACGGAAAATCGTATAATTAGAGAGACATGGACGACGCAGAGAATGTTGTGGCTGGAGCGGGGCAACAGCAGAGGACTGGAGGAGCCGGCAGCACAACAGATGGGTCGCTAGGGTCGGATCTCACCGAGATGGTGGAGATGAAAGTGAGCGCGAGGGAAAAGATGAAGAGAATCAGAGGATTCAAAAAGTTCATCGAGAAATCTGGAGAAGTGGTAGAGAAGATTCAGACGGCGCTAGGAGACACCGCGTTGAACGCGAGAAAGCAGGTCTTGATAGTGGCACCGGTGGAGAAGTACTGCGTGGAGTTGAGAGAGCGATTCGAGGAAGTTCGCTGTGACGGGTGGCAGAAGCAAGTGCTGAAATGGATGAAGGAAAAAGCAGTGGATACTGTTGAAGAGCTGAGAGAAGAGTGTGAAAAAGCGGGAGATGGAGATGAGGAAGAAAAAATGAAGTCAGGAAAAAGGAAGAGGACTGTGGTGCGGGAAAGAAAATGATGGCGACGGAGGAGAAAGAGAATCATGTGGTCAATGTGATATCTCTGGATAAGAAACAAGGAGTGAAGAGAGTGGAACCGAGAGAAATGAAGAAGGAAAAGAATAGTGCATTGGATAATGCTAATTCTGACAGAAAAGCGGAGAGCTTGAAGAAGGAGGTGATGTTGAGGAATCAACCACAGAAGCCGATAATCCAAGAGAAGTATGTTCTCGTTGGACAAAGAATGGGTTTGAGGAGTAAAGCGGTTTTCGAAGTGAGAACGTCAGCAATTCCGACATGGAAACAGAAGTTTCGATGGGAAAAAGTGGAGAAGGCTGTGCTGCTGGTGGAATGGACTAAGACAAAGAAGGAGTTGGAGCCACTCGTGAATTTGGTAGAAGAGATAGCCAAGGATGTTCGCGAGGTGGTGGTGGTGCCAGCAAAAATGGAATGTGGATTTGCCGAGGTGCAAGAAGTCACAAACCAATGGAATAAGGTGGCGAACATCACGGTGGTGGACCCGATGATGCCAGTGGGAACGAGGAAGACTCCGTTGATTCGGTCGGAGTTGAAGCCGCGGTCTTTGGAGCAGATGGTCGAGTACTTGGAGAAGGCGATTCCAAGTCACCCGTTGGTGGATCGTCTAAGAACTGAAGTGGAGGATTCGGAGCCGAAGATGAAGGAGCACCGAGGATATTAGGAGGCGAATGAGCCGAATTTGTTAATTTATTGTATCTGTTGAATTTAAGGTCAATAGGACAACATTTTTTTGATTTTTTTGAGGTCAATAGGACAAATTAAGTAATTCTCTGTGTAGTAGTTTGGTGTAAAGGAGTAGGGTTAAGCGAGTGCAATGAGGTTATGAGTAGAATGTAAGTCGAGTTGTCGTGTGCCTGAATATCTGTCACCGGTCAGGGGTCCGGTCTTTGAGAGGAGGGGGAAGTTGCCGGAGGCATGCCCGCCGACTCGCACCCCATTCTTACGGTACACGCACATACTCGCAACGACGCTCCGCTATCCCGCTGCCACGTGGCAATCTCGCGCACCGCCCATCTCTCCGAGAAGTTAGAGTTGGTGTTGTTTTCTAGTTTAGAGTTTTGCTTTGACTGGTGTTTCTAATTGTTTTGTTTAGTTTTTTTGGTTCTTTTGACGCTCCTTTGTTCTTGGATTAGAATAAAGTAGAGATCCCTTGTACAAAATCGTAGTTTTCGTCATTAAAAGGCCGCTGAACCAGGACCACTGGTTAACTTCGTTCTGGAAATCAATCAGAACCCCTTACATAATTTTCAACTATATTCTGGCACTTTGTTGCTTCATCTACCCATCCACTCAATTCCAACTATTATCCGATCTACCCGGCGTCCTCGAAAATTATGCCTGCATTTTCCTGAAAGTGGATATCGGTTCAAACTCCATCATCGTTGCCTCCAATCCTCCTATAACATACGCTGGTCCTATGTTGGCTCAAATCGTTTTCAATTTCTCCCAGACTCTTCTGTTCCTGGTTCTCACTCATCGCCACTTCTCCAGAATTGGCTTAAAATTGTCACCGAGTACCTACCAAATGCAGAAAAAGTTCATGAATGCTCTATTAGCCCAAACCCTGTTGTTCACCTTCTTCCTTGCGGGACCTGCTAGTTTGATAAGCTTGTCCATGTTCACATACCGCTATGATCAAGGTACCTGGCCTCAAATATTTTTTCGACTAAGTTTCAAGTCTCAGGCCTCAACAACTTGGCCATTATGATTCTATCAATGAACGGTGTGGTATCGACAATCGCTATGATCTATTCACACCCTCCCTACCGCCAATGGACCATTTCATTTTTCGAAAAACTATTCGAAAAGTCTTAAACCAGGGTGCCGTCACTAGCAGTTTGTTTAGTTTGAAGTCTGCACATCCGGAGGTTCAAAAACCATTTCTTTGACGCCAAACACAACGAATGATCATGTCTCACATGTCCTTGAAATTTCATGTTTTGAAAGAAAGCTTCTACTAGAAAATCAGCTAAACCCTCTAATCTTCTCTCCCCCGAGAATGCCACCCTACGTTGATAACTTCTGTGACTCAGTTGTGGGCAAAAATAAAACCACAACTTTTTCGCTAACGATCAACATCTAGACGACTAATTATCTGGGGATTAGCATGAAGTATAAAAGCACGGATGATTCTGGAAGCTTATCCATTCTCGCTCGTTAATGAGCACGATGGAACCCACAATAGTGGACATGGAAGACGTGGAAATCAACGCCACTGCGGAATGGTTGACGTATATTCAGTTGGCATATGGAATTCCATCTTTGATCTTGTTGATCTCGAGCTTCTTTCTAATTGCGTTCGGGAAGAAGTACAAGAACAACTCATTTTACCGCCTGGTCTTGTTCGATTTGAGCACAGTGAGTTCTCGTCCTAAGATATTTTCATCCTGTAGTTCATTAGATGCTCGTTGAAGTTGCTAAATTCGCAGGATCACTAGATACCTGAGTTTCTCAGCTTAGGATCTCTTGATCGTTGAGGTCCCTAGATCCTCATGATCACTAGATGATTAGAATTCCTCGATCCTGATGGTTCCAAAGTTCCTAGGGTCCCTGGATGTGTAGATCACTGGCTGCTGAGTATCCCTAGATCTTCACTTTCTAGATTCTAAGAATCTCTAGATCCCTGAACCCTTGAACCCGAGAATCCCTAGATCATCTCTGGGATCCCTAGGGCCTCAAGGAATGAAAAATCCCGAGAATCCCTAGATCCTCAAGAGCCCTAGGATACCCAGGATCCCTAAATCCCCAGCATCCCTTGGATCCCTAAGATCCCTAGAACCCTTAGAATCCTCAGGATCCTTACGGTCCCTAGACTTCCAAAAACCCTTAGCATCCTTCGGGTTCCTAGATCCTCAAAATCCTGGATCCCTTGGATCACTAGGATCCTCAAACCTCTAGGCTCCCTAGGGTCTTAGGTTTGCTGGCACCCCAGAATTCCCAGAGGGAGGTCCTTAGAGTTCAGGATACTTGCCCAGTCGAATCCCAATTCTCACAACTCCCATTCAAGAACATCCTTCTCTACATCAACACATGGGTGGCGATTCGAATCGAGTTGCATCCAAGCATGATCCCCTTCCTGAAGTTTGTTCAAGAAAAGCTACCAGGATTGCTGACATTCCTCAAGTACATCCCCTACTGGTTCTTCCACATGCACTTCTGGACAGCGGCACTATTAACCATACATCGAATGACGTCACTATTATTCCCACTTCGATACGAACATGTGAGAGATCTTTTTTTCTATAGTTGACCGCTTTTCAATAAAACCAACTATGGTAACTTCAGTTCTGGACGCGCTACTACTGGATCATCGTCGCGGTGTGCTGTGTGTATAGTCATCTTCCCAGCTACATTTGGAGAGGGAACATCTACGAGGTCTATATCAGAGATGGCCAATTGATATGTATCAATTTCAATCAAGCCCTAGACGTGGCTATCACAGTTGTAGCAGTTTTTTCCTCGTTCTACTTTTGTCTAAACTTGATCAACGGACTGGCCACGGCTTTTCTGGCGGCCAAAAGTTTGGAGGGTTGGTGGAAGTTCTAGTCGGATTTAGGAAGTTCTAGTCGGATTTTCACCGGTACCTTTTCCAGCCTCCACCCTCTCCCAAAACCACATCAAAAAGAAGCTAACACTCATCTCCATCACCTATTCGTGCGTCTACACAGCGGAAGTTGTGTGGAGTATTCTCAACTTTGTCGATTCATTTCTACACTTCATGCCGCCCGTGTTCAAAAAAATCAACACCAACCTTTTGGTTTTCGCATCGGATTTGGTAGGAAGTCATTAGTCTCATAATCAAACTTTGTATGAGCAGAACATTTTCAGTTCACCCTGAGTCTTCCTTACATTTTGCTAATCTTCGATACCAACGTGAAGAAGGATGTGTTCCCAAGGAAGGGGTCGATTTCTCCGGTGGATGCAATTATTTTGTGATGGCTCATTTTCAGAGTTAAATGAATATTGGTAATCGGACCTAATTGTTCAGTTTTCCAATAGATAATGCGGAGGCTCCAAAGAGCTCGAAACTTCTCAAAATAATCCCCGAGCCTCAAGTTTGATCCATAACTCATTTTCAGTTGTCCACTTCCTTCTATACCCCAATCTCATAAATCCAATCTCCAGACCAAAAATTTCAGCTGGCCAATTTTCTTTCTCATTCCTCCCTAAATCTTATTTCCACCCTCCGAAAAGTTGGTCTTCTGAATTTCGATCCTTAATACATATATACATCTGTCTATGTCATTTAATGATAGACTCTGGAAATCGACGTCTTCTGATTCTAGAATAAGTCTACGTTTTTTATTCTCCCTCACAACATGTCTCCTCTATGCCCAGAAGGTTTTTTGCACTTTCTCTCCTCTCCGGAATCCTTCAAATCCATTTGCCACGTCATCACTATTATCGAAATCCCGTTCCACATTTTCGGAGTCTACTGTATCGTTGCAAGGACTCCGGAGAGGATGAGAAATGTGAAGTGGAGTATGTTGACAATGCATTTTTCGATTATTTGTTTGAATTTGGTCATGAGTTTCTTGTTAATTCCGTTCATGATGGTACCGGCGTTGGCTGGCGCGCCGTTGGGGTGGTTGGAGGAGGTGGGGATTCCGTTGAACTTTCAAATGTACTTGGCGGTTACGGGACCGGCGGGTAGGTCAAACTTAGAAAGATGTGCAGGTTGCATCTTACTGTAGCTCAAGATAAAAGATCAAACGTATTTTCAGTCACTGGAATCACGATAGTCGCCGTTTTCGAAAACCGCTATTATCTCATCTGCAACAACTTGTTATGGAAGAGAATCCGCATTCCTTATATCATTTTCAACTATTTGTTGGCGTTTCTTTGTTTTCTGTATCCTATTTCACAAGCCCCAAACCAGGAATCTGGACGTCTGGAGCTCAGGAAGGTTTGTTCTTCGTTTCTCTTTATTGGGTTTGAAGGGCAAGGTTTCGAAGATGTTGAATACTCCAAAACACTTCCCAGTTTGCAGAATACACCTTGCATCTTCAAATCCAACCGTATCCCCATCGAGTCTGTGTTCATCTTCACTCAAGATCTCATCACCAACACAATCCCCATGATATTCGTCATTTTCCTAGTCATCGTTCAGGCTACAGTAGTCATTCTGCTAATCAATCATCATTTCTACAAAGAGAGATTCAAGGTGTCCGAAACAACTACTCAAATGCAAAAGAGGTTTATGAAGGCGTTGTTCGGCCAGTTTTTGTTGTTCGTGACTATTTTGGGAGTTCCTGTTAGTGTGTTCACGCTCTCAATGTTTTTGGAGGATTACAATCAGGGTCAGTTGGTGCAAAGCTTCAAAATATTGAGATTCCTGAAATTGAGATTCTGAGTTTCCGAGATTCTTGTGCATTTGTGATTTTCAGGCCTCAATAATCTATGCATCATAATTCTATCCTTGAATGGTCTAGTTTCCACCACGGCCATGATTATTCTACATCCTCCTTATCGAGATTGGATTCTCTCATGTTTTCAGAAGAAGTCTAGAAGATGTTCTGTTATTCCTGTTTTGGGATAAAAGTTGAGAAGTCAGAGTTGTTTTATTTATGTTGTTCAAGATTTCGAGGGATTATGAGAGGTTATCAAGGAATTAAGAGAGTTCTGGAAGCGTCTGAGATTCTGGAATCAAAGACAAGAAAGCCAAACGTTCATCCGAATGTTCTCATAACCACAGACATCGATGGTTCTGGAATTCCGTCATTCCTAAAAATCGTCGTCCACTCTCCAGTCAACGCTTTTACAAACTCTGAAATCACATATATTCCTGCCACCAAAACCTCATAACTTGACTCACTTCCCAAAGCTGCTCTATACTCTGACACCACATTCAGCAAAATCAAAGAGTCCAAAACTGGATAGATACCGAAGCCGTGGATGAGAAGAGTGGAGTGAAAACTGATTTTCAAGTCGAAAAATGGGATGACGAAGAGGATAAATGAGGGGAGATGGAAGCAGAGGAGAGGGGTGAACACCTGGAAAAGTAACAAGTGCGCTCTATGGATGATTTCTGTTACCTGATAGAGGAGAGCTTTGAAGAACTGCTTCTGAAGTTTCTCATGCTGGCAAGAGAACGTTGACATGCTTCCTTGGGTTCTCCTGTACATAATTATACCACACACCAAACATATTGTGTATTGAAACGAGAGCAGAACAGTGAAAATACCCAAGGAGCCCATGGTTACCATTCGGAGACTGCCATCGACATTCTGAAGGGTTTCAGGTATCATCGTCAGGCGTGAGAACTCACATAGGCCAGAAAAACAAACACTGCAATTTTTCGAACATTCACTCCATACTGGCTCATGATTTCTTGTCCAATGTACTCATAAGCATATTCATCAGGGCGTTCGATCAAAGCTCCAACCGCCCATACCGCACCATTCGCGAATCCGTAAATTATCCATAGAGCGAGTTTCCAACCATCGAAATATCTGGTCCATGCCTGTTTTGCTAGAACACACGCGCGATACTTGAACTGAACTGCTAGGAAGCTCATGATGACTCCGTAGGATGTAGAGTAAACCACTGAAAGTACTGTCCATTCGCCAACTTTTGAGCCTTCGCGCAACGACACTCCGATACAATCTAAAAACCGCGCCACTAACAGAGTGTCGTTGCGCAAAGGCTCGAGAGTTGGCGCATGGATAATAAGTCTATGTGTATGCCCATCAATCAACTCACTGAGAGCACTTTCCGATGCTTCCTTGGATTTTCGAAATGTGCTTCCCAGGGTGAAATAGGCGAAAGATCCATTGTAAGTGTGCAAGAGCTGAAAGCGTACGATTTGGAAACGTCCGGCGGCCTCAAAGTCTTACCGGTCTCACTAAAATGTCAGCAGTTGCGAAACAAATCCCAATCGTGCCAAATGTGATGATCATATTTCGATAGGTGCCCACAATCTGCTTGGTGTGACAGACAGTAAGATAGATGAGTAGGGTGTTGAAGAAAACTGTAGTGACGTAACAGAAACGTGAAATATTGTCAGATATGGTAGAGATGTCGAAGTCAATCATACCTTACTCAGTGGCGACTCAGTACAATATGAATGTTTCTGCTGTTGGGTACAAAACAGTGAATAAAACCAGTAATCAGAACGCCTCCAAGACCGGATATTGAGCGAGAAAACCAACATCTCTATATGTTTTTCATCAGTCTCACATTATGATCGACGTCGACATCTCCACCATCTCTGGGCTCGTCTCCCGTTTTTGCTACGTCACTACCGTATTCTTCAACACCCTACTCATCTATCTAACCGTGAATCACACCAAGCAGATTGTGGGCACCTATCGGAATATGATCATCACGTTTGGCACGATTGGAATTTGGTTTGCCACTGCGGACATTCTAGTGAGACCGGTAAAATTTAGAGAGCTTCGGGACTTTTGAATCTTGTCGATTTCAGCTTTTACACTCTTACAATGGATCCTTTGCATATTTCACTCTGGGAAGCACATTTCGTCAATCGAAAGAAACTTCAGAATATGCCCTACGTGAGTTGGCAACTGGACAAGCAGACATCCGGACTTCCTTTCAGTAATGTACTCCACGTCCTACGGTATCATCATGAGCTTCGTAGCAGTTCAGTTCAAGTACCGCGCTTGTGTTCTAGCAAAACAAGCCTGGACCAGATATTTCGATGGTTGGAAACTCGCTCTATGGATAATTTACGGGTTCGCTAATGGTGCAGTATGGGCGGTTGGAGCTCTGATAGAACGCCCTGATGAGTACGCTTATGAGTACATTGGACACGAAATCATGAGCCAATACGGAGTGGATATCCGGAAGATTGGCGTGTTTGTGTTTCTGGCTTACGTGAGTTTTCGAGACTGACGATGTTACCTGCACATTAAACCCTTTAGAATGCCGATGACAGTCTCCGACTGGTGACCATGGGCTCCTTGGGCATTTTCACTGTTCTTCTCTCTGTTCAATACACAATATGCTTGGTGTGTGGTATGATTATGTACCGAAGAACCCAAGGAAGCATGTCAACGTTCTCTTGCCAGCATGAGAAACTACAGAAGCAGTTCTTCAAAGCTCTCATCTATCAGGTAACAAAAGTCATCCATAGAGCGCACTTGTTACGTTTCCAGGTGTTCACCCCTCTCCTCTGCTTCCATCTCCCCTCATTCTTCCTCTTCATCATTCCATTTTTCGACTTGAAAATCAGCTTCCACTCCACTCTCCTTATCTATGGTTTTGGTCTCTATCCAGTTTTGGACTCTTTGATTTTGTTGACCGTGGTTTCAGAGTACAAAGTCGCGTTGAGCAGTAAGGATAATTTTGGAATTTTGGACACTGGAAAAATTAAATTTCAGAGTTTCTCAATGTGCTAACTGGAGAGTGTGCGACGATGTTCACCAGAGATGGAATTCCAGAACCATCGATTTCTGTGGTCATGAAGACGTTTGGATAAAACTTCAAGTTGTTTTTTGTTTGGAAATCTGAATGTGTCCACTGAACCTGTTTTCGGACCCAGACCATTTCCGTTTTCTTATTGACCATTCAATACACTTCCTGTCTAGTCTGAGATGTATTTGAGTACTGCTACAAGAAAACAGAAGCACACCAATATTCATAAATAAACTTCCGTTACAAAATTCTTGTTGAAAATTAACCGATTGAAAAATGAACCTTAGGGGGATAGATGTAAAACGGAGGAATGCGTTTTTCAGGGTGGGGCAAACATGGATAACTTTAGTCCGGGAGAAGAATGTGTGAATGCAAGAGGAAAGCAAAGGTTTTGAAAAACGGGGACAAGAAATACTTTGGAAATGGAATTCGGGGGAAAGGACTCAAAATGTTACTCATAACAATTATTCACAGCACGTGTTGAAAAATTGATAAAATAGGTAGTAGGTCCAAAAACAAAAAAAAATGATAATCACTTTCTTCGAGTCTTGCGTCCGTTTCTGCCACGCTTCTCCGAGAACCGCTCCATGATCACTCGCATCTTGTCCTCCTTGCTTTGCGGTGGAGCTGGAGCCGGCGCTGGCGCGGGTTTCGGAGCCGGAGCAGATGTGGTGGTCATGTTGGCCATGGCGATTCCACGACGCTTGTCGGGAGCCAACGGAGCCGCCGAGGAGACGGATGGTGGAGCGGCGACAACGGCGTTGGGTTTGTGGGGCATGAATAGTCCCTCGATGGGGAAGTCTTTCTGAAATAGAGATGGAAGTTTTGAGAGGTTTATAGGTATTTTTCGAATCTTTCAAACCTATGTCAATTTTCAGTCTTCCAAAGTTCAGTTTCTCTTTTGAACGATCAAACTTTGAGTTTCAAGAATATTCTACTTTTGAACTTCCCAGAATCCTTCAAAACCTTCCAGACAACATCAGGACTCTTCAGAATCTTAGAACCTTTCCGAATTCATCATCAGTTTTCAGAATTTTCAAATTTCATCAAAATCCATCAGCACCTTTCTAAAACCCTCAGTTACAAAGCTTCTCCTTTCAGAGTCTTCCGAAGTCTTACAGAATCCCAAATAGTCCCTCAGAATCCCTTCGACTTGCTCAAAATCTCACCTCATACAACGGCGCAAATCTCGGGCTCAGCCGTTCCTCATTGTTCGTGTAGAACTTTCTCCACTCTCTATTCGAGACCAGTCGGAATACGGTGTCCTCCTTCTTCCCATCTTTTCTGGTGATCTGCTTCGGAGGCACTCGTGTCGCTCGCTCGTACTCATTCTTCGGCCACATTCCGAGGATTCTGAAATTTGAGGATTTGTAGGGCTGAGCAATCCTAAGATCCTGAGCAACCCCATAGCTCTGACCAACAAAAATCCAAACTCACATCGTTAAATGCTGCACCCTTGGCTTCGAAATCGGCACATGAGCCCAGAGGAGCATCGATGGACGCCATTGAGCCACGTATCGCTGCATGACGATAGGGAACGTATCGAAGAGCTCCTTGATGCAACATGTATCGGTGGGCGTGGCTAGAAAATCAGATCTTGGAACGTCCCTTTTTCGTCCAGAAACCTACCATCTAGAATAGTGTACTTGATCAAGTCCAACCAGGCTTCATGCATTTTCGCATCGTGATAAAACTTGATGATCAAGACTCTCTGAAAATTAGAATCTTTAAATTCTGAAAAACAAAACAAAACCTCACCTCCTCTGTACTCAAATTCTCCAGATTGCGTCTATCATACAAACATCGGATGGCGTTGAACAAGAGGAATTTCGACAGTGTGGTCGGAAAGTTTTGCGTGAACGGAATGGATGAGTACAGTTTGCGGAGTTGAGGGTTGCAGTACATCTTGGTGCGGCATTCGGCTTTCAGTTCATAGGTGCACTGCTCGACAGGATCCATCGAAATCAGCGGCCAGATGGGAACGTCGGCACGGAGAGCGAGGTAGCCTCGGGAACGCATACGGCCCTTGTGCCTGAAAAAATCGATTGTTCTGGCTTGAATAGACATATATGATTTTATATTCATGACTCAAATAGTCCCAAGAACGTTTTGGACCCCTGAAAGCAAATCCTGGAGCCCAGTACTCAACATTGGATCCTATTGCTCAGCCTAACAACCCTTTGCTCAGCTTTCAGGAGCCTATTGCTCAATTTCGGAAGCAATGGCTCAGTCTTGGACATCATTGCTCAGTTTTGTAACACATTGCTCAGCCTTGAACCCCATTGCTCAGCCCTCGAATAAGGCAACACCCACACGTTCAAAACAAACTCACATGTACTTTTGCGCAACGCGCAACTCATAACCCAGCTTGTAGAACTCGTCCGCATACTGCTCACACCCGTCCACATCCGTGTATCCATGTCCGATGAAGTGCGTCAGCACAATCAATCGATCAAGCTTCGGATCATCCGGATACACCCGATTCAAGTCCAACACGCCGTTCATGTCCACGAATTGCAACAGGCACGAGTTTTGCGCGTTGAGGAACGTGGGATACGTTCTGATCTCGTAGTCAATCAGATCGAGCTCCCGATCCCTTGGCGTGAGCGTGAACTTTATCGTGATCTGGATTTCCTCGTCGAGATCCTTCTGAGACAGCCGCCCGTCCAAGAACTTGTACCGGAACACTTCGATGGGACTCATCGACGGGTACATGAGCACTTGCTGATCTTCACATTTGTGTTTCATGATTGCCAAATGATTCAAGAATCCGTCATCAGTGTCCAACTCCTCGTTCATTGCCTTTGGAACCACATTCGCCAGGTCTTGAATCATCCAGATGGTATGGGTCATGCTAAAAAAATCAAAATATTAGATGATAGGGAAATGAAGAGCTCACAAGTTCAGAACGTCCCGGGTGATCTGGTTCTTTGGATCGTAGCTCTTGTCATTCTTGTACTGTTGAATGTTGTAGATGAACTCTTTGCAGCAATACTGAATCACTCCGGCTTTGTACTGGCCTCTGAAAATTGGGAGATCAGAATCTTCTCATTTTGATCTACTCACTCTGTCAATGGATCATCCTCCGGGAGCACGTGAACTTTCGCATACGCCGTCGGCTTCCAAACGTCCGTACCCGGATAGTTGACCCTCTCAAACTCCTCGCACAACTGCTTCAGCCGGAACTTGGACACCGAATCTGGCTGCTTTGTGTCAATCAGCTGATCAATGTCCGAATCAAAACACTTTGGTGGCCGACCCGGCACTCTTCGTCGAGCCATGTAGCAGAGCATGGAGACAAAGTTGACGTATCGGTAGTCGTCTTCGAGTCCTGTAATTTTTCAAAGGTTATCTCTGACCAATTTTGTTTAGTTTACTTACTTCCCATCCAGTCCATCTTCAACTCCCTCTCCAGTAGACCCGACTCCAGAAGGCTTCTTGTTGCGGCGACGAGACCTTCGACGCTGGGCTCCGTGAACGCTGGATTCCTCATCTTCATGTATCTATCGGGATGCTCGTAGCCATGCGTGATGTACTCGTCGACTGTCTCGTACATCATCTTTTGGACTTTCGGACGGTTCCGGTCTTCGGACAGTTGGAGGAAGTCAAAGCCAACGTTCGGGTAGTCGCCGCACTGAAAATTGAGATCCTGTCTTGAGGGTATCAAGGTTTCATAGAAGCTACATATAATCTTGAGGATCTGAGATACTTTGAATCTATAATAGAAGTATCTCAGATCCTTGAGGTTCCGGTTCTCTAGGATGAAGGATCTACTCAAAGGTCTACAGAACTAAGACTCGAGAGATTACACAAAAAAAGAGACCAACCTTCAATATCACACTGTCACTAGTGTTGGCAACGACTCCAGTGCAAACAAATGGCGTTGGTGTACGGTACTCCTGAAAAAAAAACAGTATTTTGTCGACAATTTCGAGATCCAATTGCAGGCACCCTAGGGTGACCAACATTTCAAAAGTTTCCGGATCCTTTTGACCTTATGATCTAGGACCCTCCGAGTTCAAAGTCTACTCACGTGAAGCTCGACCAACAATATGTAGTTGTTCAGATTCCTCTCATCGTCATCGTTGTCCTTCTTCATCATCAAAGTCAGCTGTCCATGGTAGGCAGCGTTCTCGTGGAGCACCCAGATGGTTCCTGAAACATGGAATGTGTGATAAGAAAAGTTGGTCTGTCCCACCTGCCGCAACATTCTCAATTCGAATATCCCGAATCTCCTGTCCATCCAACAAATAGCAAATCGGCCGTCTCTTCTCATACCCCGGATTCATATCCGTCCAATATCCGGGAAACACTTGAATCTGCACCGGATTCCCGAGAAGTCGAATCGTCGCCACGTTCTTAGCATCATCCAGCTTCGGATACATGATCGAGTGCTTCGGTCGAGTGTAACAGATCCACCACGTCATATTGTTCTGGAACTCGTTGTAGTGCTCGAACTCGGCGTCGTGGATCGTCCGAAGGTAGGTGGCGGATTTGCTGTAGTCGCCGACAAAGTAGAGACAGTAGTCACTCTCAAAGAGCGTTCCGTTTTCGAGCGCTCTGAAGCCGGTGGCGCACTGGAATAGGGAATTCGCAAATTTTGAAATTCTTCATGAACGACTCACTTCCGATGTTCTCATTCGGAAATCCAGTGGCGTTGGCTTCTCGAACACCGGGTTGACGTTCGACGCCACCATGAACTTCTTCGTTTCGCCACACCCGTAGAAGGTGCCGTCGTGGCACCAGAAGACCGTGTGCGTCGACGACATGCGGATTTCGTAGACTGGTGGAATCTTGATTTCCGTCGGAATGTCCACGTACGCCATGTTCGGGCTGTCGACGCCGAGGCAATGATTCGAGTTGAGGCCGAATGCGAACACTCGTGGACGGGGGTCTGGAAAATGTTGAATCATAGATTCTGATATTCTCAGAATCTTGAATCACAGATTTCCAGAATACTAAAAACCTCAGAATCATAGGATCTCGAAATCTCAAAATCCCTAAATCTCAGAATCGCAGAATCTCAGAACCTCACGGTCGTGGACTCCCAGAATCTCAAAAAATTTCCGAATTTCAAATTCTCAGAATTTTAAAATTTCGAAATCTCAGAGTCTCAGAACCTCGGAATCTGAGAATCTCAAAGCTTCAAAATGAAATGTTCATTATCGTTTCCATTATCGTTTACTTTTTTTTTTGATTTGCGGATTTTTTTTGAATTTTTCAAAAACTTTGAAAAATCTAAACAAATATTTTGAAGTATATTTTTTACTGACAACAAGATTCTTTCCGTCAGGTACTTCTCTAAGACAACGTCATCAACTTCTCCGCTTTTTCAGAGTTGTCCACAAGGAGTACGAAGTTTATAGTCTTCTGAAGCATGGTCAGTCTGATGACTATACTTATCTCAAACAAAAGTTTCTTGATAACAAAATTTTCCCATTCCAGCCTCTCTTCACTCTTCACTTTTTCCAAAATCTGCCTTACTCATGGTCTTCGCCAACTGTCTCTTCCTAACCGGTGTCAACAGGGTCCTTCCCAGCGCAAAGGACTGCAAAAAGGTGCGTCGGCGAATCTCCTCGTGCAAAAAGAACAAAGTGACTTCGTTCAATCGTCTCGCCTGAAAATTTTATTCTCTTTTTCGATATATTCTCAAATTCTTTACATTGTACTGATTGACCAGATTCTCATACTTCAAGTCTGGCGACAAGTAGAGAAAACAGTTGTGCGCGATGTCGACAATCGGATCGTCCCTGTTGAGAGCTGAAAATTTCGAGGTTATTTGTCAACAATTTCGAATCTCTCACCAATACACTTTTGCACCAACGTGTCCAGCCCTTTGAGTGCTCCAAACATGTCGGCTCGTTTTATGCACGCCCGATACTTTTCCTTCAGCGTCTCAATTTCATCCGGCTCTTTCGGCTGATCCGCTGGCGGAATCGCTGCCATTTTTTACCTGAAATAATAGTGGTTAGTTTTGTGTTAAGAATTTAGCTAGGAAAACGGTAGTTTGCGACTATTATCATAGAAAAATCTATAGGGAAATCATTAAAACTGGGTGGAAGAGAAAAGTGAGAAAAGTTCGGTCATCACGATGACCTAACTTTTTTGTTCTTGTTGATCTTGTTTTTGTTGGATATAGAAAACCCAGAATCCTCAAAATCGGTGTAGATCAAAAAGAGTGGGTAGATCAAAAACCAAAACTTGTTCGTGAAGCCAAGACCAAGCGAAAATCGATACACTGCCGTCCGTTCCGACGTGTGTGTGCCACCTTTTGGTGTCCGTGGGGAGAGGAAAGGACACCCCGGTTAGAGAGTACGGGAGGACGAGAGAGTGCAGAGAGGGCAGGGAGAAGAAGAAGAAGAGGGCTGACAGGAAAAAGATGGGTGGAGAAAACAAGGGAGATGGATGATTGGGAAGGAGGACCGTGGAGAGAAGGAAATAGGAGGAGGTAACTGGAAAATGATCACATATAGGAGATAGTGTGGGTCGGATAGAAGCCATAAACAAGCCTAGGAGTTTCTGGAATTGTGAGATCAAGAAAATTTGAGATTCTGCTATTCAGAAAGGAGGAATTTCAAAAGTACTTAAGGATATGTAGCTTGAAACTTTCCAGAATTTTGAGGAATTCTATGAGCTTCTGGAGGATACTAGAGGGTTCAGATGGATTTTTGTGAAATTCTGATAAGGTTTGAAGAATTTTACAGGATTCTCGGATTTCGAGATTCTGCGATTCTGCCGTTTCGAAGTTTCAATGGATTTTGAGTTTTTGAAGAACCTCGGATTCTGACTAGCGAGATTTTGAGGTTCCAAAAATCTGAGAGTCTGAGGTGCTCAGATTCTATATCCTGGGATTTTCAGATTTTCAAGTGTCGAGATTCTGACATTTTCGAAATTCTCAACCTTCGATTCTGAATCGTGTCACATGACCAACGGCCAAAACAAAACAAAACAAGCCAACATTATAATGCAACGAAAAATAATAAAGTGTGGGCAGAAATGTCGCATCAAAAAATTGAAGCTAATAAATTTTGTTTTCCGTTTTCGTTGAATGAGAGTATGCCTTCCGCACTTTGGCGGTTTTAGTGCTGGGAGATCAAAAATCCAAAATTTCAGTTGTCAGTTCGATTTGATCTACCGTGCTGAAACAAATATCTGAGCACAGAGCAGAAAAAAACGTTTCTATGCACTCATGCCAAATCGTCGAAAAAGTCGTCGAGGCCCGCGCATGACAACGAGGAGAAACAAGAGGAAGTAGTGAAGAGCCACGAGATTTCCTGTGCTCTCCCTCTAAACAAAAAAAAGCATAGAAGAAGGCTGCGACTCGAGATTCTAATTTTTGGTTTCGGTCGGTTCCCATTCTTTCTCTCGCTCTTTGACTGCGTGCTCACGACGGCGAACAAAATGAAAATGGGCTTGTTTTCGACGCGAGGACAGCTCATTCTGGGCGGCGGGAAGGAGAAAGAGAGGGGGGTAATTTTATGAGGACTAGAGACCGAGTTGGACGATGGGGGGGGGGGGGGG
>LR545011.1:0-44344 GCA_900536305.3 Caenorhabditis sp. 40 LS-2015 | reverse complement strand
GGGGGGGGGGGGGGGGGGGGGGAAATTGAGAAATGAGATGGAGACCGAGAAAGGAGAAATTGTTATGGATGTGAACGTTCGACAAATGGAGTCAACGAAAATGGAAGAGAATATAAATCTTAACGTTTGCACTGATATTTTCAGATTGAGGGAAGCAAAAATGCCATCATAAACTATGAGATGAGAAGGAAAGGATTAAGTGAGCTTTAGTCTCGCAAAAAACATTTTGGTTCAAAAATCGAAGCTGTTAGATTTTGATCTACCGCCAGGGAGGCTATAAGCACAATTTCAAAATGGGGTGTTGAGAAAAAAAATCCAGCAAAATCAGTCAAGAATCAGAGGATCGTCGGAGTGGGCTAATGGACGATGCTTATGGACGAATTGGCGGCCGCGACAATGCAAGAACTTCATTTGGCGCCAGGGTGCAATGGAGCGCGATTTCTCACTCTCGGGATGGTGACGAAAAAAATTTGATTTGGGTAGATCAAAAATCCGATATTTTAATTTTGAGCTCGATTTGATCTAGCAATCGGTGAAACGCTAGAAAATTCTACTGTATTAGAGCTGACGCGCCGGAGATGTTCGCGGACAACTCCAGACAAAACAGGCTCCGCCCCCAGAAATTTTTACTCATTTCGTTGTTCTAGTTTGGCTAGGTTCGCAATCACCGCCTATGTTTTTTGAGTAGTACATTTTTTTTTCTGGCAAGATTTTGCTTTGCAGGTCCCAGGTTGTGATAAAGGACAACAAACCGAAAAGGTTTTTCAGAAAACGATAGGTTTATGACATCGGACTACAAACATGTCAAAAACCAGACTGCTACTCTTAACTTATGTACCTCTAATCTAATCTCCCCCAACTCCATTTTCCTCCGAGCAACACTTCCACTCGTCATTTTTTACTATTTCTCCATGGCTCCAACTCTATCCGAATATTACACCCTAGAATATCCGAAATGTGAAATCGACGAGAGCTTCATGTCCTCCTGGAGAGGATTGGCCTATTCTTGTCGCCTGGTTCAGTGTATCTCATTTCCCATTCAAATTTTGACTGGATATTTGATCCTGAAAAAGACACCAAGCGTGATGAAGAGCATGAAAGCGCCTCTGTTGGTTTTTCATGTTTGGTAATGAACATCCAGGCACACGAAACACTATCAACCTTCCACAAGTTTCAGCTGCACCATTCAAGACTCTCAATTGCTCACTTTTGTCGTCCCTTATCTTTTCCTACCGTCGTACGCGTTCTTCGGAGTTGGCCTGTTTTCCTGGCTTGGTGTTCCGCCGATTGCTCAAGTAATGATGATGTTCTTTTCTATCTATTGTGAGACTTTGTATGTTCCGAATTCTGAAATCACAACCCTTGAAGTTTTCAGGCACTGGAGCAGCCACAACTTTTCTATTCGAGAGTCGGGCCAGTATCAACACCAAAAACAGATTTAGGTGGGGAACCCTTTTTGAAAATTGATAAGATTTTAAGCTTTCAGATTCACAAAACCTCGATCTTGATGCGTTTACTATTCCGCCAATGTCGCCCTCAACTGCATCATCTCCCTATTTCTCGTCTTCAAGCTCCCTTCAAATCAGGAAGACGCAAAACTCGAAGTCCTAACAGAATTACCCTGTCCAACTCGTGAATTTTTCACCGAACCAGTCTTCGTTCCCTCAGACCCATACTTAGGGACCGCAACGCGACGGGGCGGAGTCTCATTTTTTTTCTCCCCGGTTGGTACCTGGAGTCTTTGAAGGCATGTAACTCGAGTTAGAATGGAGCAATTTTTATGAAAGTTGGTCTCGTTATGTGATTTGATGCGTAGAATCGAATGGTGAAAACAGTTTCACATCTGGATTGCTACTTTTTGAGATATTTTCGAAAAACTGGCGTCGGAGAGAGAAAAGTGCTCGGGAATTTTTTGAATGACCCTGGTACGCATGTTTTCAGAACAGCTTCTGATACTTCAAGAGATTGTTTATGGGATGTAAATGCTAAAATATGACCAATAGTTCGCCCTTTTTTACAACAATCAGTCAAACTTCAAGCAAGAATTGTGAACTTTTTTCAGCGATGACACTAGGTTTTTTTGAATGATATACACGAAGCAACTCAACGACAACTCCGAAAAAAAATTTCAAGGGATTTGGATGTGTTTGAAACACTAAAAAACCGATTGAAAATTTGGACACCTTCAATTTTTTATAATTTTTGTAACTTCTACCTGTCACGCAGGTCTGGTACGCATGTTTTCTTTCCACCATCAGATTCTACTCGAAATTTCCTTTCAAATCATATATTTGATTCGTTAGCACCAGTTCGCCCTTTTTTGCTAGAACCTGTTTTCTATCTGAAAATCGGAGAAAAATGCAGTCAAATTGCATGTGCAGAAGTGGAGGTGACGACCAGTTCATAACCGCAACCAGCCTACTTCGTTCAAAGCGGCGCCGTGGTTGAGTGGTTAGCGCGCCGGATCGGTGGTGGCTGTCGCCGGGATTCGAACCCGCTGCTGGTTTTTTAACTCGTTTTTCCATGGAGAGTAACCGCGCGGCGCTTGCAAACCAAATCTCCGCCCCTCGCTCCGCCTACTTTTCCGCGCACACTGCAACCACCGGGGAGAAAATCGAGGAAAATGGGGGTCATAAACAGGGCTAGAACTCGAGAATGGGCGAACATTTTTTAACGAAATTTTGGGAATGTACTAATATTGACATGAGGAATCGAATGGTATCAATTGTTTTGAGCAAAAGCATGTTTGCAAAATGCGTTGTGGTGCCTACCCATACTGGACCAAGATCACCATACTTTATGTGGTCCCTTTCCTCCTCTTCATCGCTCTTGCTCAATTGCTATTCTTCGTTTTCCTCTCCATCTACTACCTCTATATTCAGCATCAAGAAGCGATCTCGGTTGTCGGGCTGCAACTTTTGGTCGGAAGTTGAGGGGGGTTCAGCTTTTGGTCGGACCTTAGTCGACTTTAGCTCGGAAGTTGAGAGACGAAATCGCGACTCGCGTTTTCTGCCAACTTTAGGTCGGATCTTAGTCAGCTTTAGGTCGGAAGTTGAGGGGGGTTCGGCTTTTGGTCGGACATTGGTCGGAAGCAGTCGGACTTTAGTCGGAGCTTGGTCGGCTTTAGGTCGCTGCTTGGTCGACTTTAGTAGCGGTCTTGTCCGCAATCCGACCAACTTCCGACCTAAAGTTGCCGGCGACACCCAAGGACGTCTACTCAAACTCGACGGTTCCAGCGGTCATTCTTCATTGGAACTCTCATCCAAACACTAATCCCTTTCGCCTTGATGGCTCAACCATATGCGGTGCTTACTGTAGTATTGCGGTTTGAAAAGTTGACACAGGCGGTGACCAACTTGTATTTTATCGTTTTTGGAATGCATGGTATGATGGAGAGCGTCGCGATTCTGTTGGTTCATAAAGGGTACCGGGCTGTAATTTTTGGAGTTTTCCGGTGTAAAAAGAGTAAGTGGATTTAGTTAGCGTATATTTTGGATAATCTTATTTTCAACTGTTCCAATTGAGCCGCATTGTGGAAAGGTGTGAAAGTTTTAGGTCGAATATTTTCAGATGTAGACGGCACCTGGTCTGATTCGGGCGCGAAATCAAATAACAAGGTAGAAGAAACTTGGGGGTATCTCTTGAAATGAGAACGTTTTCAGACAACGGTCAAACTTTGAATCCGACCAGTGTGCAACCATCCAACTAACAATTCAGATCAATTTTGCTCTTGTCCAACTTCCGTGAACGTTTCAAACAACAATGAACTTTTGATGCAGTATCTCCTGTTCTCGATAGCAAAAATCATCTCAAAATGATTTCACAGACCTAGACAAAATCAACCACTAGACAAGGAACATATGCAAACATCTCATTATTTTTTGTAGCAAAGAAAAACAAGCATGAATCACAGATCATTTTTTGAGCAAAGAAAAAAGATAAGGCTAATAACAAGAAAAAGGAGAAAAACTGAATTTCATTGGTTCACTTTCGAAAAGTGCTCCTCCAAACAACACTATTGACCATCGACACTTGAACTCGAGAGTCCAGCTCTGAAAACGAATTTATCTTCAGCACACTAATCGAAATACTAACCTTTCCCATTCTCAACTCCGAAAATTCTCCTCACTTCCTTCCGATACGACTCGTGTACCATGATAATAACAAAACTCTCAGCGATCCCGTGGACTCCAAAAATGACAATGCTCAGGTTCATTTGGGCCTGGGTGAGATGATCTGTTAGATAGGAAACCATGAGTACTGCATAAGTACAAACTAGTAGAAAGAGAGGGACTCCTGTCTGCACGAGAACACCCATGAAGAATTGTCTCTGGAGTTTTCGAGTTCTCGAAGATGCACTGAAGCTCGGTACGATATAGAGGTAGTAGATCAGACAGGCAATGTAGAAAAGCACTTGACAAGTGTTCACAAATCCCAGAATAGGAAGCGCGTAGATGGCTATGAACTTTGTCCAGAAAGGATCCGATAATAGTACGAAAACCGGCGCAGTGAAAAACTCTCGAGTCGGACAGGGAATGAATTTCAGAACTTCCAGCTTCGCCAGCTCTTGATCTTTGGGAAGTTTCAACAAGAGTAAGACTAGGGGAAGTTGAGCAGTGTAGTTGAAAACATAATATAACTTCCGGTGTTTCGGCTTGGTGAGCCGAAACTTGTTGTCTCTAATGGAGCTGCTCCGGCTTTCGAACAGATAGATTAGTGAAAGACTCATGGCTGAAAATTTTACTTTTATATTAAAATGGGGAAAAACCCAAACAGTTACCCATAATAATCAGCATCCCGAGTCCAACTTGAAACCACATCGGAACACGAAAATGGTTGAGAATCCCAACTCCAAACATTGCGCTAGCCGGGAAGAAAACGTACGGGGTACCCAGTGTGCCCAGCGTGAAATCCAATATGGTACACCAAAAATGAGCCATCAACAGGGGTCTTTTCACACTATTCATAGTTTTAGGAGTTTTATAGACTATCAGATAGAATACTAATGCCTGAATTGGAAACGCGACAAGTTGAGTCAAGTGACTACAGTAGGCCAAGCCTTGCCACGAAGACAGAAAGCTGTCTTCCACCGAGCAAAGTGTATAGTTTTTCGAGTAATATTCAGCGACACTTCTTGCCATACGAACAGCTGAGAAATGATGAAAAACTGCACGTATGTTTGTCAGTCAGAAAAGTGACATGTTATAGTTTCTCCAATGAGACGCTAATGAGGGTATTATACTTCTTGTCTCAAACCAGTGATTAGGAAGTAATAAGATTTGTGCAAGGTTGGATGAGTGCCACCTCAGCATTTTCAGATCATTGGTGGGTCATCGGGCATGAGAAAAATCGGCTCTTTCAATAGAGCACTTTTTCCACATTCTCCAAAAAGAATGCGAATTTGTTGATTTTCAGTACAAAATGGTCAACTTTGAGCAGTTGAAAAAGTGTTCCAAACACTCAATTTCTATAAAACTTGGTGAATGTATCAAGCAACTTTAGATCTTTATTTTTGTAGTTGACAACTTCTTCTGAGAATCACAATCAAGTTAGTTATGTCGCAGTAAAGATTATGGTTCAAATAAAGGTCAACATTTGCACTGGGACATAACTGACTAGATTGTAATTTTCGTAAAAAGTTGTCAACTACAAAAATGAAGATCTAGAGTTGCTTAATATATTCACAAATGTTCAAAGAAATCGGTTTCTTTAGAACTGATTTACAAGTCTTCAAAGTTGACCGTTTTGTACTGAATATCAACGAAGTCGCATTCTTTTTGGCCAATACTGTACATGTGTTTCCATATTTTCTTACATTCGGTTCCTGTTGTGATTAGAAGCTCTGACGTGGCGGAGCTGCTACTGTTATTATCTTTTGCTTTTTCATCTAATTTCTGTTTTTTTCTTTCTTCAAAATCAAACCCAGCTCCTCCATTTCTGAATCATACAACGGCTTATTTCTAATGAACTGAAACCATTCTTTGATTCTTGCTAAAGTCAAAGCCATGACTGAATCTCTAGCCGAATACTACTCCACCAACTATACTCATTGTATACTGGACGACAGTTTCTGGGGCTCCTGGCAGGGATTAGCATACACGAGTCATTTCACTCAGATGTTCGCCTGTCCCGTACAATTATTGACTTTTTATCTGATCATTTTCAAGACACCCGATGCGATGAAGTGCATGATATGGCCGTTGTTGGTATCGCATTTTTGGTGAGTGGAGTCTAAGCTCATACTAGTAGTTTCTTGGGGTTTCGAGACGAGTATTTCTCGAGAAATTTTGTCTCGAGACTACACATAGGACATCTTGGGTGTATTTTGTAATGTCTCATAAGATACATCAATCTAGACTTTTCTCTGACGTCCTCCCGCAAAGATTACATACTTTAGATGAGTTTCTGTACCCATCTCAAATTCAGCGCATCCCTCTAACAAACTACTCAACTTTTCAGGTGCTCTGCCCTCGACTTCAGCTTCGGCACCCTATCCCCTCCGTACTTGTTCTACCCGCATGGTGCACTTTTCGGGTGCGGAATTCTCAACTACATCGGAATCCCGATTTGGTTGCTTATCGTTCCCGCCATCTTTGTTCTTTCCAGTAAGTAACAGTCCCAAATACATAGCATGCCAATGTGTTTTTTCAGGCATGGCCATCTCATTGGTCTATTTGTTTGAAAGTCGCTCTAGTGCAATTGTCAATAATGTTTTTCGAACCGAGAATCGGAGAACTCGCGTGATATACTATACCATTAACTATCTAGCCTATGTACCTACACTATGGTTTTTGACGAACGTCCCTGAGGATCAAGAATCCGCAAAACTCGAAGCCCTGAAAATGACACCATGTCCAACGAGAGAGTTTTTCACCGAACCAACTTTCGTCATGTTTTCGGACCCAGCGATTTCCGATCTCTTGATATTCCGAGTCTTTCCCTTTTACATACTCATCACAACCGCCCAAATGTGGTTCTTCATATTTTGCCTCATCTATTACCTCCACTTCAAGACCGCATCATTTGTATCACAACAAACTCGAAAACTCCAAATCCACTACTTCATCGGAATTCTTGTGCAGACAGTCATCCCTATTATATTGATAGTTTTGACTTATAGTGTGCTAATAGCGTATATTTCCACGGGTAGAATCACCCAGGGAGTCGTGAACATGTGCATCGTCACTGTGGGAGTTCATGGGATGGCTGAAAGTGTTGCCATCATTTTGATCCACGGTCCCTATAGGCGAGCAGTGATGGAGATGTATACGAATAGGAAGGATTGGAAAAGTGATGATTTGGAGATGTAATATTTCGTATTGTAGAAGGTTTCAGAATGTTTTGACTGGAAGACAGCAAGACCTCGGATCAAGATATCAATATTGTGGACCATGGTCATTGAATAATCAGATGTCTCAAATAAGATTTCTCTATCCTTCATTTCCCATTTCTCAAATCTCTTCACCTTCCCAATGATCAAAAATCGGAAAACAATAACACTTTGAAAACCGCAAAAGTTCTCTTTGGTTCCCACCTCCGTCTCTAATCGAATTATTTCTCCTCCATATAAGCAAGCCCTTTCGCATCCTTTGTATACCTTGAGGTGATGGTTTCCTTACTTCTCACCACGGCTCTCGCGGCTCTTCTCGCCATTCCCAGTGCCTATGGAGAATCGGGCAATAAGCAATGGAACAAGGATCTTCAGGAAACGTGTGGTACCAATATGAGAGGTGAGTAGAGAAGTTAAAGAGACTGAATTCTAAAAGGGGTATTTCAGAAATCGGAAATCCGTACTCTCGAAAAGTGCTGAACGGAACCGCTGCTCACTTCAACGAGTCCCCGTGGAGCGTTGGTGTCTACATCCCGGACTACCGGAATCACACGATCTACACCACGGGAACGCTGATCTCCGATCGCCACATCGTCACCTACGACTGGATCTTCATCACCAACGACACCAAAGGCATTCGCTTCCGTTTCGATCTGTCGCCCATTAGCTGGTGTGGCACCGAAGACCGCGATATGATTCTGCCACCTCGGTTGGTGAGACAGATTGGGGTGTTTGCGGATCTCCTGCGAGCCGATCGATTCTCGGGACGCAAGCAGTTGGATGTGAAGAGAGTCCGGATTCTCAATGGATGTGTCCAGCCGAGAACCGCACACAGTCGAATCGCGGTGATCACATTGAAAAAGCCGATCACCAAGGACGTCGCCATGTCTCGACCTGTTTGTTTAGGACGTGAGTTTGAACCAAGCAGTCAGGCATTTTCAACCCACACTCAATTATAGTTGCCGATAGCAACCCTCCGAAAATGCCATGGTACCGTTTCTACGGCTTCGGAGACAATCGCGGCGATGTCATGGACGCCACCCTCCGCCACACCCAGCTTATCACAGTCCCTTGCGATTATCCATCCGCCGAAACGTTCTGCGTTCAATCTCCACAACCACTGTGCAACGGAGACTTTGGCGGAGCCGCTGTGAAGAAAGTCCACGGAACTATTCATGCCTTCGGAATGTACGTTGATGGACCGTACGAGTGCGCAAAGGCAACCCCGGCCACGAAGTTCACCTTCGTCAACTTGACCTATGTTGCCGAGAGCGTTTGTGAGCAGACTGGAGTTTGTCCGACCTATCTTGCGGACATCCCTGATACAACCCACACCGACCGACCGGGACTGACCACTGATGCACCTATGACGACTGGTCCAGGAGGTGAAACCACTGGACCAACTGGAGGGTCGACCGGTGAACCCGAGAGCACCGGACCGCCACAGACCACTGGACCAACGGGCACCGGAGAAACCCCGACGACTGATGACGATACCCAAACTAATATGACGTGCTACGTGGACGACGACGACGATATTCACATTCATATCAAGCTCAGCAAGTTTAGAAAGACTGGAAACGAGGAGGACATCGAGGTGATCAGAAGTGGACCTAATAGGAAGCCTGAGAAGCGTTTGCACAAGCAGTCTTAAGATAATTTCTGAATAAATTATTCGAGCATGAATGCTTTTCTGATGGTTTGAAGAGTTTGGATCTCTTGAAAATATTATTGAAACAATCAAAAAGTTCAATCAAAATGAAGTTTGGCATCCTTATCCAAGTGAATATGAATGTGCACCTCCTTTGTCTGCTGCTCCTGATGGCGCTCTCCGGCGGAGCAGTTGAGCAGCATCTTCTCGAACGTCTCGGCGATAATGGTCTCCACCGTATTTGCCGCTTCTGGGCTCTCCGTCGTGGGCTCCTCAGTCGAGCTTTGCACCGTCCAGCTCGGCACATAGGGAACGTCAGTGGTTGTCTCGTATTGCTCATCCGGACAGACTCCAGTCTGACGGCAGATAGCCTGGGTGTACTTTGCGATGTCGATGAACTCCGGGTCTTGGTGGTCTTCTGGGGCAACGTCGCAGTCGATGTTACCCTCGGCGAAGATTCCGAGCAGGACGTTGCGACCTTCGACGGTGGCGATGGCGCCGCCTCCGAAGTCTCCCTGAAAATCATTTGCATCAGGAGGCAATCGCTCCAGTTAAGTGTTACCTGACACAATCCTCGACTCTCATTGACTGGGGCTCCGCAGAAGACGTAGTTTTTGAAGCCATAGTCCTTGCCGCACGAATCCTTCTTAATGTACTCGGCATACGTCAACGCTTGTCCCTTCGGTCCCATTCCGAACACGAAGAACTCTTGTCCTTCTCTAGTGTAGAACTCCTCATCGTAGACTTCCTCGGCGACTGGAAGACAAATCGCTCCGTGAGTCTTGTCGAAGGTGAGATCCTCGGCCAGCTCAAGGAGCAATGGCTTGTAGGTGTCGAGCTCTACGCAACCTCCAATCGCAACCACTCGGCTCACTTTGCTCAACGCTTGCGCTTCGGAATTCTCGACGGCGAACTTGATGTGGAAAAGGCCGTTGGCTTGCTCGGGGAACACCCAATCCTCCTTGTCACAGTGCCCCACTCCGTTTCCATCGGCGTTTCTCCGAATCTCAGTATCGTTGAACAGGGTCACGCGGCCAGTGTTCTTGTCCATCTCGAAGACATTGAACAGGAGCACGTGACGTGGAGAAATTACTGTAGCAGTCAGCACTCCTTTAACGTTGACAACGGCGGCGAACGGATAGTCCAGCGGTCCATCGCCATTGAGCACTTTGGTACGGTAGCGGGCATTGAGACCACATGATTGCTGAAGATCCAAGTTCTCCTGACGGGTGAGCAGTTTGGCGGCCGAGACTGTCGCCAGGAGAAGAAGACATAATACAAGACGGGAAGTCATCGTTGGTGATGTGAAGATTTGGGGATGATGTGGAGAGCTTATAAAGGAGTTGCTGGCATAATGTATTCAGTAGGAAGGTGGAAATCATGGGAAATTTTTTGGAGGAGAAGTTTACTTTGCAAGTGATCGGAGATGATACTGCAAAACGGACTCCGTGGGAATTTTCGACTCGAAGACGATACTGTTTTTTTTACGTAGCTGTTCGCACTGAACTTTTACTCTGCTCGTTTTCTAGCTAGAGAAAATTTGAGCACAGATCTAGAATCTTCGGGTCAGAATTAGTCCACTCAGCAAACTTGAAATCAACACCAAAAAAAACCCTCCAAATCTCAAACTTTTTTCGAAATAAAACAACACCTGCTGAATCTTCTTCTGTGTGTATGTTTTCTGGGTCATTGAGTCGGGGTGGGTTCTTTTATTCGAAATGAGTAGAGGAAGGTGTCGGGTTGATGATATCGTTTCGATTTTTATTGGATTGGCGTCAGCGGCAAAAAGAGAAGACACCATCTAATGGTGTGTCATTTTTTGGGGCGGCGCAGGTGTTGGTTGCTGGCCAGTTGCCCATATTGAGTATATGATTTTGGATAGAAGGATTTGTGTCAAGTTATTTCATCGTCGACTGAGCTTGTGACGAACGTGGCCGAAGTTTAGCAAAAAAAAAACCAGTACTGTAAGCACAGTAGTCCCGCTCGTAATTCGATTTGGCTGATTAGATGAACTGTTTGAAACTCCAGTGTCGATTTACAAGACATATTACTGTACTTTTCATTTCGCTTTCTTTTGCGAAAGTTCGGCCACAGACATCAATGTTTTATACTTTTTTATTCTTTTCTCCGAATTCCCCGTCTTTTTCAAAACTTTTGTTTCATCATGAAAAACCAATTCTCTCTTTTTCTGTTCTTATGGTTAATCTCCCACAAATAACGACTTTTTTATATGCGACAAAAAAGTACTAGTCCGAAAAATCGGGAAAGAAGAAGAGTATTTTGAAAATTTTTTTAGTACTCTGATGATCGCCTCAACTCGGCCACCGCGATATCTCACCACGAAATCGGCGCGCGAATCGCTACAGTAGTTTAAAGGAACATGCGTCGATTAAAACAAAATATGGTTTCGTGGGGAGATATCGCGGTGGAAATGTCGGATTGTAAGTCTGGAACGACAGTCTGGAACGACGAGGTTCCAATTGTGAAATTTTTCCAAAAATGGGTTTTTTCTGTCATTTGACCTCAGTTTTAGATAAGATGAAGAGTCGAGAAATTCAATACTGTCTTATCTTATCTCAAGATACTCTCATTCTCAAGTGATTATTACTCAAATTCTATCGAAAACTTGGAAGCAACTTTCGATTTTTTTTTCTTTCTTAAAAGTTTCATTTTTCATTCTTTTCAAGATCACAGCTCTCCGTGTGAACAAAAACAAGACGATATTTTGAGAACTGGGCCTCGTCCCCCTCTATTCGCATTCAAATCGTCTTGCTTTTCCTTTTCCCTACCTTTTTTTTTCAACAAGAAAAAAAGAAAAATACAAAAGCATGCGGAGGTGGAGATGTCTTCTGTCAGGAATGTGATGTACTCACTATCAGATATGAAAACTTTCATATTACTTTTTTTTCAACATTTTTATGCCTTCCTCTGTCTATTGCCTATCAGACACGAGACAATATGTGCAATATTGGCTCTTCCCGTCCGTCCTTCTGCACATCTGTTGTTAGTCGATGTCGTCGGCGCCTCTAGGCGCCCGTGTGCACATGTTTCAATCCCCCGGCCGTCGCCCCCTATGAAATCGGAAGGAGAACTTCGGAAGGGAGCAGCATCTGTCGAAAAACGTTTTTGATGATTTGATGATGATTTGCGTTATTTTAGTGTGTCGGGTTCTCATTTCATTCTAGGCTTCACCTCCGGATTTATGACTGGGTTTTATGATTGGTCCCCTTTGTTTTCATTGGTTTTCGCTGACGATTTCCAAAGGAAACTTTAGGTTTTCACCTTTGGTTCGGATAGCTTTTAAAATTTTAACTGAAAAACTTGAATGTGTGTTCTGTTTGCTTGCTTTTTATCTGATTTTTCGGAGAATTTGTCTTTTCGACTCAAAAAAAAATATATAGGCGAAAAAATGATGTTTTTTCGAATCGTTGCGAAGTCCCATTCCAATAATTTTGGAATGCGCCTTCAAGGATTACGGTAGCGGCAGCTTTTCAGATTTTTTTTCTTTCATTTTCTGTTCTAATTATCGTTTCAACATCTGAAAAAAATCGAATTTTCACCGAACGATACATTCAATTTTTAAAATATTACAAAATTTTACTGAAAATCGGCTTTAAAAGTCTTAAAAACCGTTTGAAATTTCCGAGTTGTGGCGAATTTTAGCTTGCAAATTTTCTCATGCGCCTTTAAGGATTACGGTAGTGACAGATTTTAAATTTTCCTTTTAATTTTCGAGGTCGATTTTTTCTCATTTTTTGCCGCTTCTTTGTTTTTTTTTCATCGGAAAAAAATCTGTAAATTTAAAAAATCTAATTTTTGTTTCGAATTTTTCCTATTTTCGCTCGAGAACCCGACAATTTCCATCGATTTCAGCTCTCGAAGTGCTTCACTAGTTGCCCATCATTTTCTGTCTGTTCTTTCTAGCTTTCGCTAGTTTTTCAGTCAAAATATTCGAAAATTTTCGTCGATTGCTCCGTTTCCCTCGCTGCGAAATTCGTCTACAATTTTTTTCTCGCTCAAAAATGTACTTTTCTCGGCCGAGCTCGGTTGCTTCTCCATATTTTCCAGTGTTATGAAATCCAATCGTTTTCTCCTGGTTCAGCCCTTTCCACATGGAAAACGTCCTCTTCCTGTTCCACCCATCTCACCTCCACCTCCCTTCTTATCTGTACCCTCAATTAGCACCATCTCCTCATTTCCAGCCGGCATCTGTCACCAGTTGACGTGTGTTTCCCCTAATTATCGTGTTCATAACAAATCCGACAGTTTCGATTAGTTGAAAAGATACAGGCAGCACTTCACACCTTCCTTTCGCTCACTGCTCAGCGTGGTAAAACATGACGCATGGTTCGACAGATGTTCACTCGTTTGTTATCGTTGTTTCCACGTGGTTTTCGTTTTTGGGTCTCGTGACGAAGAAATGGGAATAGGTGCTTCGCATGTAGTCGGCTTCTCGATATCGTGTTCCTCCAAATCGCTGTATCTGCTTTGGTACCGCCTCCATCCTTCTCGAAACTTCCATTTTCTTTCTGATCTCGTTTCCGACTCCGATTGCTCTTTGTACTCCTCCAACAGGTACAATGGGTACCAAGCCACGGTGATGGTCACGACAGGTAGAGATAGTCAAAAGCCGTACGTATGCATACATAAATCAGTGTGAGAATCGTATCTATTCATATTGGGGTTTGAATAGAACAGAGCAAAGGGAGAATCGGTATCAGTTTATTTTGTCGTGAAGCCGTTCGTCTTCCGAGATTTGGTTTTCTTCCATTTGGTACCACTCAAATACCAGAAACTCTTATCTTGAGCTCGATTTGATCTTCTCGTTTTGGGAATTATGCGTCGTCAACACTGGTGAAACTCTAGAAGGTCAAATTTTGGTGATCTTTCAGCCGATGCTATTAACGCAGTTCATCTGAAAAGACAGCTTATGAATACCTGTCTAGATCCCTTCTGACCACGATGTGTCCATCCTCAAGACCCCCATAAAGTCCTCATCAATCTTCCCCGCCGGATAACAACCATAACACATCACATCACCATCATCCCTTCCTTTCCCGCTCCTCCAATCCTCTATCAGAATTTCAAGTTCTACAGTCTCCGACGGGCAGGTGCTAGTGGGGGAGGCGCCCGCAGATGTCCGCGTCCCCCCTGCTGACACGTGTCATTTATGATTGTCAATTATTTGGTGTAGAGATGAAGAAGAGATATCTCTCCTTTTCAAATTCAGACACACATCTGTCTCTCCCCCATCTCCCTTATTTGGAGCGAAAAGTTCAGCCACCTGGGTTTGGTACTCGGCCAGTGAGGGATTACTCAACGCGGGATCGGAATTCAGAATCCAGAACCCAGGATCCGGGATAATCCTTGCGCTATAAATTTCCCCCTCGACTCTCAATTTTTTCAAGACGGGGCGGTCTTCTCAATAGTGGTGGTGGTGGAAAAACCAATTTGTCTCATTCACCTAAATACTTCCGTCGAGTATTTTTCTAAAGACGACGATGAATGCCCACTTTGAACTGTGCCGCTGACGTTCGCGCGCACGCGCTAAGTTAGAGTTAGGCCGACTGACAAATAAGGAGAGGAAATGGGTGGAAGTGGGAGAGGGGGGATTTGAATATTTATTAGTTTGCCAGTGTGGCAGGTGTTTTCTTTTTTGTACTGGGTGAGGGGTGGAGAGAGGGGTTCCGGTGAAGGTGAAGGTCTGAAGTTTCTAGGATTGGGCCTCTTGGAAGTCGAGACTCAGGTTCAGGTCTATCGCTCTGATTCTCCTTGTGTGGGTTTATCTTCCCGGATGTCGTCCCAATTACCTCCTCTCCCGGAAACAATGGGTGTCATACCCGTCCCTCCTGCATATAATGAGGTTACGTAAGCGTCTCCTATCCGATTCATGTTGCAAGGTGGTCCCCTCCTTGGCGGCACGTCTTCTGAAAGAGGACTACCAAACAACAGGCACCTAATTATACGGCGAACACCAGTGGCTGTAAACTTGCATCTCTTTCTTTTTGACGATTGAGTAACTCTGAAGAGCCGGTGTCACGTCATCTGAAGATGATCATTTGCATAACTTGAGAATTAGTTGGCTGGCTGTGGGAGTGAGGCAAAGTTGGTCGGGAGGTCTAGGAATAATAGGGGATGTTTCTGTTGTTTCCAAGTTTGAGATTACAAGAAAGAACGCCATCTGAAAACTTCAAACGTCGTCGTACCTTCTGAGGGCAAGGGGTCCTTCTGAAACCTCCATTTTGGAAGATAGCCTGAAAGTGACATTCGAAGACGTCTACAATTGTAGAATATCACTATGAAGCTACTAGTGCTTTCAGTAGTCCAATGTACCTTCCGAACCTCAGGTCTGTGAGAATCCGGAAACCACGTCTTCTAGAAGCTTGAAAAATCGATCGCTGAAAGAGCACGTCATCTGATCTCCCTCGAGGTTTTGACACTCTTACAACTATCATATTATAAATTCGCAGTCTGTTGGCACACTTTTAAAGGCGCACAGACAAAGTTCTCAGGATATCTCGCCGCGCATTTGATCTATTCCCAGTCGAATTTTGTCGTGCGAATAAATGTAAGTTTGGCGCCGCGGAATTCAACTGGGAAGAGATCAAATGCGCGGCGAGATATCCTGAGAACTTTGTCTGTACGCCTTTAAAAGTGTGCCAACAGACTGCGAATTTATAATAGTGCCCGAACACCCACCAAAAGGTGTGATAAGGAAGAAATAGAGGGCACGCTGATCATATTGTTTACCTCCACCCATCATCATCGCCATCATTGATTGCATCCTCGCTCGCCTGCCTCTATATGAGTAACCTAACTAAATTGTCTATTACACACTGCGATGAAGAATCGAGAACGGAGCAGTAGCGGCTTCCTTTTCACTTTCCCGCTTTTGTTAGTCAGTTCATTTTCGTCACACTTTGATGCTCACCGGAGCCAAAAGTGAGGGGAGAGAGAGAGAGGAGGTGTGACGAAGGTTGATAGATAGTATCGGTGATCAGGGAGGTACCTTGGATGGAGCAAGTTTGCTCTATCCTTGAATGCTCCAAACGATTAATTTAGTGGACTTTTATAGCTCTGAGTTCAGTTGCGTAGGTGCTATAGCATTGACCTTGAAAAAGCTCACGGACATCAACCCGACGTTCCTTGAATTCTTGTTCAACATTTGAAGTTTCAGCTTCAATAGGGCTCGTTTTTAACGGCCCAATGTATTTCTGTTTCTGCAATTGTTGTCTTCTAAAAAAGATCGACAATGCCTTCAGATTCTGAGGTTCAGAATTTCATGAGGTAGAGCGAGGTCTGAAGATTTTCGGGTTTTATCAAATCTTCATACTCTCATCTGAAGACTTATGGAGTTTCAACTGTTATCAAGGTTAGCCAATTTCGATCTAACAGCAAAAACAACATAGCGTGTCTAGTCCCGGCTAGCTTATATGCAACTTTCACTCTAATGGCCTTCGTCTCTCGGCGAGAGACTCTCGTCTTCTAATCATCACACTCCTCGTCTTGACCAATATTCAAGGTTATTATGCAAATTTGAAGCAAATGTCAAACCTGGTCGAAGATCCGTTTGAGCTCTCTGGTCACGGTTTCAGACCTCATTCACTTTGAAAATTTCGCTGGTTTTGATCTACAAGAAAACTGGGCTACCGTATGTTGTGCGGGAAAATGAATTGAGTCATTTTCCCGTGCAAAAATCGGTAGTCTTAGTTTTTGCTTGGTCGAAAACACCGGGCTTTTAGGCCGAGTTTTCAGATCCTAGACCAGCTATCAATTCCATGGCCATAGTGGCCTAAAAGATCTATAATTGAACTTTCTGAACTGCTGCAAAATTTTGCAAGTCATCCATTTTTTCACTGTCTAGACATGTAGTATGTTTCAGTGACCCACTAGTTGCTCCTCCAAACTTGCTGATCATCATCAGCACCAGCTGTTCGAGTTTTTGTTCTTTTGGACCATTCATCTCTCTGCGTCTCTCCTCCTCGCACACTCTCTCTCTCCCTCTCCACAGTTGAACAAGACACACACCGGGGCCCCCTTTGGATGGCCAGGGGGCGGGGCTTCCTTCAACATCGCCTTCTCACAATGTGTTTCGAGTGGCTAAGAGGACACATGGAATTAGAATATCTGCCGCCTCTGTGGTCTTGTCTTCTCCATCCGTTTTAATTGAAATATGAAGACCGCTGAGAATTCTAATTGGATGGTATTTTTTTTTTGGCTTCTGGTTCATTTAGTCGCAGTTTTTTTTTTGATCATTGCTGATATCCGACATTCCTTGTGATTGGAGGGATTCAGATGGTCACCGATTTCTAGGGGTTTTGACGTCCTGGGGAATCATAAGAGCTTAGATTCTGTGCAGGCCGTAGGTTCTGAAGTTTTCGGAAATCTGAAGGTCTTGGATTTCGTTTGTCCGGATTTCCAGTAGTTTCCAACGACTTCAGACATCATCTGAAGGCTTAGAATAGTCTAGAATAAGTCTTCTGACGGTCTTAGATTCTTCTCCCTATATTTCCACTCTGTATCTGTTTCCTCCTGATTTCCAACCATTTCAATAATTTCAGTCTCATTTTAGTTAAAATTTGACGTCTTCAAAGGGCCTAGATTCATCTATAATCTCCGTTTTCATTCTCTATACCTCAGCATTTTCAGCATTTGAAAATTTCATTTTGACCTACATTTTCGAGTTTTCGCGCCAAAAAACTTTTATCTCTATCGAATTTTTGGCTGCGAAACTTTCAACAATAAACTCTAGGCTCTAGTTTCCATTTCTCTTCGTTTTCACTTATTATCGGATGTTTTTCTCGGAATTTCCGTTTTCCAATCTTTTTTTGTGCATTTCCGTCGATTTCACCTCTATAAAAAATGTCCTTTTCATTATTTTTCTCCAGTTTTTCTTCCTCATTCTCGCGCTATTTTCCATCAATCAATTTTTTTCTCATTTTTCAGGTTATTTCACCCACCACATCTTCTGTTCGATTGCCCACAATCCCCCCACCCCCTCTCTCGACTACATGTACAAAATGACTAACCACTCAACTTCCCACCTCCTCAACGCCTCCATCATTCTCGTTCTTCTCTCGCTCCTCGCCCTGCTTCCAACAACGCACGCCTCCGGAACCATCGAGCTCGTCGTCTCGTCGCCGCGAACCGTGCTCATCGAGCCGACGGTTTGTGCGAATTTCGAGTGTCCGGTGCCCGACGACCTGTCGAGCGCTCGCAAGGTTCAGGGCGTGCTTCGATTCAACACCGGAAAGTATCAAGGGGAGTCGAGAGAGCGCGTCGATGTGCATCTCAAGGTGTTGGAGCCGGCGACGAATGGTAAGAAAGCTGGAGGGGTCTCGACTCGGTTTGGCCTAGTCTCTGGTTCTTTTTTGGGTCACTTTTGACCCCTGTGACTTAGACAGTTAGAGACAGATAGAGAGGTCCTTGACGAGCGTGTCAGAGATAGCGAGCCCTTTCATTCACCTTCCGGAGTCGAGATAAGATAGTTTGAAGGAAGAGAGCGGTGCAAAAAAGATACTGAAACTTCAAACATCAAAGAATTCAAAATTCCCTCCCCAACCTCGACGACATTTCCAGAGCTCATCGCCATCGAACACCACCGCCCTCTTGCCGACACCGAATGGAACGAGGCGGCGCCGATCGTGATAGCCACCACGGAAGGCTTCAACGTGACTGTTCAGCTGAGGAACAAGTGTGATAGGTGAGAAATTAGGAAGTCTAGACTTGGAAACAGTCCGAAGCTATATTGGGTTATCCAATAAACAGTCTATGTTTCAGCAACTACTACGGCGCTCGCTGCGGTCGCTACTGCATCCCGTCACGCGACCATCACTGGGAGTGCTCGCCGCAAGGAGAACGCCGCTGCTCTGCCGGATGGACCGGTTTCGATTGTTCGATTCGTGAGTTTTTCTTTTCCAAAGTTTGTTTATCAGGTTTAGAAGATCGGTTGCTATGTGTGGGCATAGATTTCATCCGATTTGGTGTGCTAGAAGTTGAGTTAGAGCCCCGGAGGTCCTTACTAGACAACGCCTAGGCCCTAGGTTCCGACCCATTTAACATCTCCGAACCCTGCTCGTCCATCATCTCCTCATTTCACACATCTGGTGTCAATTGACAAGTTCCTCCTCATTTTGTGGCGATGATTCGTCGCCCTGTCTTCTCTTGTCTAGCCGTCGTCGGCGGCTAGTAACAAAGAGACGCTAAAATTCGCGCGCGGGAAATTGTGGCGCCAAAGAGATTCGCCGGATGCTCATCCTATTCTCACATCTTCGTTGTCGTCGTTCGCGCACATTGTGAACATGAAAATGATGGAGCGATTTTTGGTTGGGAGGGGTGAAAATGAGGGATTGGTGTGAAATTTTAGCGATGGGGAATATGGGATTAGGCTGTCGGAAACGCTCCAAAAGTGCGCCAGGGTCCGACGACATACTACAAACACACCCTGCATGTTACGCGAAAGCTCATGGGCTGAAAAACGCGCCAAAACTGCGCCAGAAAGTATAGTTCCGAGCGTGCATCATTTCTACTGTCGTCTTCTTTCAAATTTCAATTTCCGGAAGGATTCAGCTGTGTTTTCGTTTTCCACCCACCCCCGGCCACCCAGTCAGCCAGTGAATTTTGATGGACAAGGTTAATGTGGTTCCTTCTAGTGTTTCTGGTAGTGTAGTACTGGCGTAGGAGGATCGTTTTCTCTTGATGGGATTAAGAAGAGAGAAAGAAGCGGGAGGAGGAAAAGACAACACAGATGAATGTACTGAATGTATGGATGAAGACAGTTAGTTTTCCAATTAGCAGAGAGAGGGAGACGCCGTGCACCAATTAACCTCGATTTCACGATTCGTAGTACGATGTCTCCAGAATGTCTGGTTGGACTGTCGGATCAAGCGGGAGCGAGAAGGGAGCCGTAGAAGCCGAGAAAGCTCAATTTTGAAGCTAAAATTCCAGAGACATTGCTCAAACTTTAAGCGGAAAGTCAAGTTTTCGAGGATCTTTTGTGGAGTTTTCGAGTCAGATTTGCAGTCAGCGTCGATCCAGTTTCCATAGGTCGAAGTTGATTCAGGTTTAAAGTTGAGGTTCAGAATCTTGGCTCATTTGCCAACCAATCTCTCACCTCCTCCTTTTTCGATACCAGCGAACACCTGTGACACCTAAAAAGTGGAAAGAATCGTACGAAGCGAGACCAGGTGTCGCACCGTTTTTGCTCCCCCACCAACCGCTTTCGCTTGTATACTAGTGGTAATTGTTGCAACGAAAAAAGAAGACTAGATGCCAGAGCACACAGGTGTTTGTTCTCCTTCTCCTTCTACTAGTTCTTTTGGATGGGTGGACTAATTAGATTAGGTCACCTCGAGTTAGACAAACACGCAGAATACAAGAAGAAGAAGAGACCGGAGAGAGGGATGGCAACAGAGTTTTGATTTGATTGGATGACACGAGAGTTGCGTCAGACTCGGATAGATGGTGCAGGTGGCTTGAAGGAGGTGGTAGGACGAGATATAAGATATGATGATGGCGGAGGGCTTATAACGGATAACAAGGGTCATGCGGCAATATAAACTTCTGAAACGGGTTGACGTCTTCTGGATCTCGATAAGCTTCTGACTCAGAAGTTCTGATGCCCGTGATTCTGCCACGGAACGTTATAGCTTCATTAGAGCGCGTTTTCAATTCTCGGCGTGTTTTCAGAACCAAAAATCCCAACTATCAACAGCTAGAACCCCTATCAATCGATTCCAATTTTCCAGCGATCTGCGAGAACGGCTGCAACGGACGTGGCAAGTGCGTCGCGCCGAACCAATGCGCCTGCATCAACGGCTTCAACGGCACCCAATGCGAGCAGTGTCTACCACGTGCCGGTTGTGTCCACGGCGAGTGCCATAACGGTGTGCCGGGCACGTGCCGCTGCCGCGACGGATTCATTGGCGATCGGTGTGATGTTGGTGAGTCGAATGGGGGAAGTTGATAGTGAGAGAGCCCTGAGAGCAAGGAGAAGTTCAGGAATCTCGTAATTTTTTTTTTTTTTTTCCTCGTAAACCCATTTTTCCAGACATCCAAGTGTGCTCCACCCAAAAACCATGCTCCAACGGTGGCCGCTGCTCTCTCGACTCGAAATCCGCTCTTGGCTACAAATGCGAATGCCCGTTCGACTTCATCGGACCCCAGTGTCGGACTCCGTTGAGTCAGGTTCGGTGCCCGGCGGCGACGGCTCAACACGTTTGTCAGAATGGTGAGTGTTTGGATTTGGAGTGTTTTATTGGGTTAGGTTAACAATGGCTTAGAGTTCTAGACAGAGCTTGCGGAATGCAGCTTGGAGCATATTTTCTCACTCTCAAAAGTGATTTCAAATTCTGGTTGAGAGTTCAAGAATGCAGCCATCACTTTTGTATTTAGGCACATTTTCTTCTGCTCACTTTCAAATTCATAATCAAATATGCTCCAGAATCCTCTTCTCCTGGAGTCCGCTGTTTTCAAATCTCTCCAGAACTTTCTTTTTATATGCAAATCATCCTCTTGTTCATAGTGTTATCTGATCATAAACATCTACATTGCAACATGAATAATTTAGGTTCATCCCCCCGTCTCCTTCTTCCTCTCCTCCCTGACAATAAAACAAAAGAAAACGCATGTACAGAGCGAGATTTCATGAGGAGACTCCTAGTCGGAGGGGATAACGGGGGACTAGATTGAGACCATCCAAATAACCTGAAACCCTGAATCTCTGAAAATCGCAATTTCCAGGTGGAGCCTGCATCTCGATGGACGAGCGAACGATTCAATGCAAGTGTCGCCCTGGCTTCACCGGCAAATTCTGCGAGTACGGGACCCACGGCGATTGCTCGACGATGCGATGCCCATCGCCAACGGCGACGTGCCATATGAGCGGTGATTTGCCGATGTGTGTGGAGCAAAACGATTCGGAAAGAAAGGCGAAGAAGACGGTGAAGAAGGCGTCGTTGGTGCCGACGAAGAAGGATGACGTGAAGGCGCAAGAGGACTTGGAGGAAAACATTCTGACGATTACACTTTTGCTTTGTAAGTTTTGCGGGTTGTGGGGCTTCAGACCTGGAGCTTCAAGTCTTAGAATCCAATCTTCAATTTTCAGTCTGCATCATCGGTCTCATTCTGGCCATCGTTCTCGGCTACTTCCGATACTACGTCCGTGTGAAAGCTCACGCCGCTTCTGCCGCCTCTTCTACACTTCCGATGACAACGACGCCGAAATCGTCAAAGTCTTCGTCGTCGTCGTCGACGTCTTCTAGGCCCTCGCCAGTGTATAAGGTATTTTTCAGCACATTCAAGCATTTTTTTAAAGCCTACTATCAAAATCTAGCTGCCCAAATGTCTTGATGAATGTCTGGGATGGTTTTGAATGTTTCATTTCAGAGACAAAGACTCTTCCCTTCTCCAACTGTCCAGACCTTAAGGCGTCCTTAGTTGATTTGAAGCGAGTAAAGATTGAGTGACGCCGTCGGCGCGGCGGAAGTGAGAAACCTAGAACATCCAAGAACGGCAACAATGTATTAGTGGTCGGCGGAAAACAAAAAGAACACTAGAAGAAAAGTCACCGGCTAATTAAGATGAATGACCACTTGTTTGAGGAAAATGGAGATTCTAGGGAGTCTTTTAGTGATGAAGGAAACATTTTTAGAAAGGAAAATAGAGTTTCTTTGGTGCTGGAAGTTGAAGCTCTATTTGAGGCTGTAGCTAGGGTTGAAAAGGATCGTCTCTCATATGGTGGACTTTTCTGCTTCAGACACTGCAGCCTTTGGTCTGGATCCAACCATACTTAATACCCTTGCCAACTCTGCTCAACTTCTAAACCGTCTCCTTCTTCCAGGTATGCATCATCGACACGGAACGAGGTGACGGCCCCACCCATCACCATCCATCATCGTCGTCGGATTCTGAATGCCTTCATTCCCACCACCACTTCTCCCATCGCTACCATCACTCCCCACCGCCAGCGTACTCACCGCCCATCATGTCCACTCCACGCGTCTACAGAAGCATACCGACCAGCGAGCAGTCTTCATTTCGAGACCCAAATCCGTCGTCGACTTCAAAATGTTGAAGTCTGCATTGTTAACAGTTCCCAGTCGCCTTGTGTTCTAGCCCGGTTTTTTTTCTTGTCCATTTTCGAACTCTCATTACAGTTTTATCCTAATAAGCATCAGAATCAACATGATCTTCAACATCATCAGTACTATTATTGCTTCCTTCCCTTTTACTTTTTCGCTCTTCTCATCCTAAAACGGTCTGCGGGGCTCATTTTCGCCGACTAGACGAACAATGAGCCCCACGAATAAGTCTCCCATGAGCCCAGTCCACTTTTTACGAGGTACCCTTCATTCTCTCTTTCGCTTTTCAATAGATTTTTGAGCTTACGATTTTTCCCCCCAAGATTGCCCAATGTTTCCTTTTTTTGTGTGTAAATATTTTGTTCGTTATTCTTGCACCAATTTTCTCTTTTTTCGCTTTCCACTCCACCAGCTTTCTTGTATGATTTCGATTTTGTGACACCACGATTTCCCAGTTTTCTTTGTTCTGTTTCCCCCGTCCATAGATTGTGATACTTTTTTACATTTTTTACCCGAAATAATAGAAAAACAATAAGAAGAAAGTCAGCATAATAAAAGAGAGGTCAATGTGTGTAGAGAGGTGTACTTGATTTTCTGATTTTTTTAGCTTGATTGTTTAATTTTTTTTGTTGACGAGTGGGCTGTCCTGGAGGCCTATTCGTGATTCTGAAAGATTCTGAAGGACTCCGACAGGGCCTGGAAGACGCCGAACAATCCTGAAGCTCTCCGAGAGATTCTGAAGGATCTGGAAAGAATCTGGAGGACTTCGACGGACTCCGAAGAGTTCTGGATGGTCAGACGGATGATGGAAGGTGGTAGATGATTTTGGAGTTCTGTGAGGGCTTCTAAATGATTCTGCAGGCACCCGACGGATTCAGTTGGATTCTGGAACAGAAAAAGAGCAGTGGTCAATACTGACGATAAAGGGATCTGTTGCGATTGACAAAACCGTCAATCTTCAAGGGTTTAGTCGACCAAATACGTTTCAGCTAACAAGAAAACTGGACTGCATCGGACTTCAAAAACTGAAAACTGGACTTCATCTCTGCTCATCTCTTTTGGGGACCTCCTCCCCAAAAGAGGTCTAAAAGACAAGGGGGCAAAGTCCACCGTCACTACAAACACAAGCACGAGGGACTACACACAAGACTACAGCCAATCCACAGCTGACCCGTTTTTCTTATTATCCTTTCCTCCTTCTCCTTCCCCTTCTCCTCCAACCCATAGCCACGTTTAGTTGACGTCATTCTCATCATTCGTTCGTCTAGGTACTACATTTTCTGTGCCCGCTCCTCATGCTAATACCTCATTCTCGCCAGAACTTTCTACTGATCTTTCAATTCTCTAACCCACAAAAAGTTTCAAACTTCCCGCCAGAAAATGATGGTCTCGAAGCGATTGATGATGGCTACTGTCACTAGTTCGAGTCTAGCTTCCACCGCCAGCCCTCCCCCACTTGCAGTGGGACCGTCGAAATTGTACGAAAAATTGGTGCGATTTGAGACGGAGAAGGGGAGAAGGGTGGAGTTGAAAGCGGTTTATGAGGTGAGAGTCTTCAAAATTTTTGGAAGGAAAAGTCTAAATTTCAACTTTCTTTGTTAACAAAGGATTCTTGATGATGCTGAAGGGATCTCAAGGAGTTCGGAAAATTTTGAAAGAGGTTGAAGGATTCTGAGTAATTTAAAATCTTTCTGGAGAAGTCTAGAAGATTCTGAATCACTTTGAAAACTTCTGGAAGATGCTGAGAACTTCTGAAGAGTTCTGAAGATGTCTGATAGATTCTGAAAAGGTCTGGAGGGTTCTGGAGGATTCCGAAACGTTCGGAGAGTCTCCTGGAAAATTCACCACGAGATTTTTGACGATTCTGAAGAGTTTCGGAGAGTTCTGAAGGATTCTGAAACTCTCGAACGCCAAATTGTGTAGTTCTATAAAGCTGACGAACGCTGAGTTTTTGATTTTGGATTCTGATAATGATTCCGGATTCCAGAAGTTCTGGTTTTGCTATAACTTGAGAATCTGATGAATTTCATAAATCTGGGATACTCAAAACGCCTCAAATCCAGTGGCTCTGACTCTGATTTTCGATTTGCAAATTCCGATACCTCCAGTTTTCCAGGACTCCCTCTCCAGCGGCTCCTCTCTGGGTACCGTTGTCGGACTTCACGGTTCTCCAGGCTCTCACAAGGACTTCAAGTACATTCGACACCGGTTGGACGACATGGGCATCCGATTCATCGGACTAAACTATCCGGGGTTCAAGCATACCGAAGGTGAGTACACGATTTCGGGAGAGATTCATATCTTTATTCTGGGCGGTTTCAAAATGAGGAATGATGACAGAGAACAGAAAAGAGACAGATGAGGGTGAGGTTGGTACATTGAAGAGAGGGGAGAGGGTGGGGGGATGATTAACACATGACGGTTATTATTATTTATTCTTGGGCGGTATTAGTTTGAGATTCGGTGGTGGTGGCTGCTGCCTTCTTGGCGGTGGTCTTCTTGGCGGCCGGCGCCTTCTTCTTGGCTGGAGTCGCCTTCTTGGCCGCGGCCTTCTTTGGGGTGGCCTTCGTTGGAGCGACCTTCTTCACTGGAGTCTTCTGCAAAAAGGGAATTTACATGGTTGGTCCAAAGGCTCGCTCAATCTCAATCTTTCTGACTATCTGTAGATCAAACGTTTTGACCTCGCCGAAACACGCTCCGCCCACTAATCAAAATCAAGCAAAACTTTTTCGAGGCGGAGCTTATTTTGACGAGGTCCAAAGTCGGTGCTTCAATCCTTACCTTGGCTGCTGGAGCGGCCTTCTTTGGAGTGGTCTTCTTGGCTGGGGTAGCTTTCTTTGGAGTGGCCTTCTTGGCTGGAGTCGTAGCAACGGATGGAGCTGGAGCAGCAGTCTCCGCTGGAGCCGTGGCGGCCTTCTTGACTGGAGTCTTCTTCTTTGGGGCGGCCTTCTTCGGAGTGGTTGCCTTCTTGGCGACAGTCTTGGTAGCCGTCGGCTTGGCCTCAGCAGCTTTTCTTGGCATCTCGATTGGTGTAGAGAGAGGTTGGGACGCTGAAATATATGGAAAAAGTTAGAAGAGGCTTTACGGAGGTGCGCAAAACGAGGCAATAGGAGGAAAATGAGGAAATGAAAGAGGGGAATGGAGGGAGAAGACTAATTGCTAGGTGTGGCTGAGCAACAGCAGCAGGAGAGTGCACAAAATGCGAAACGAAATCGGAGTGTGTGTCGATCGAAGCAATGAAAAATGTTCGAGAATGTTCTTCGCGAAATTAGCGCCAGAGTTTGCGCGCGCGCGCTCTCAAAACAAAAAATCAAAACAGGTAGATCAAAAAATAAAATTTTGAAATTTTGATCTACAAATGTTGAAAACGAAGAAGGACGCCTAGAAATTTTGAACGAGCAAAAGATTCAAAAAGAAGGAGAGAGCAAGAGATAGACGACCGCGACGCGCACGCTTCGCGCAAAGCATGTGCTCATTTTCCCGCGCAGTCGCCATGGAGCGCACTTGCTTAATGAATGAGTCTGAATGACGTCACGAGGTTATCTCCGTGACGACTAATCATTTGGTGATGTGTCGTCACGGCAATACGTCATCTTTAACGAGATTTGGAGGTTGCAGAAAAATTGAGATTTTGAGAAGAAAAAATCATTTTTAGGTCAAATGTACTGGGATTTTTAACGAGTCCTTACTTTTTTTCTGCTCCTGAAAGAATATATGGGATGCTTGAAAAGCCAATGAAAAAACAAAAAGGGAAGATGGAAGAGAAGATGGCGATAAAAAGAGAGAGAAGAGAGGTCTGGGGAGAAATAGATGGTGGGAGAAAAAAAAACGGCGGAGAAGAAGATGACGGCGGGGAGATGACTGACGATGTGTCGCACTGTGTGGGTGTACGCATCTTAGTCGCTATATTCGATAGGAACGAAATACGCGCAGCGTGCTTGCGTTGCGTTCGCGCGCGTTCGAATTTCGGGAGGTGTTCGGTGGGGCGCGAGTGCATAGCTGGGAGGATTTATGAATATTGAATGTTGTAGTGGTTTTACAGGGGATTAGGAATGAAACTGAAAATCCCAAAAAGTGTAGTAAGAAATCCAACAGAATGCTGAAAAATTACATATACCTTATTTCCTCTAAATGACCTGCATCCCCTAACCATCAGTTTGACAAGATTTATTTTGGTTCCTGTGACATCTATCGAAAAGTGGTCAACTAAAAAAATATTCAAGATAATCAGAGCAACATTTCATTAGTTGACAACTTTTTCGTAACTTTTCCAGGAAGCAAAATAAATCCTGTCAAACTGACGGTTACGGGGTGTAGGTCTTTTTAAGGAAATGCGGTTTTAAATTTTGACCATAATTCTTTGAGTACGGTGGTTATACTCAAGCTATTCCCTTTAAACTTTGTTCGGTTCAACCTGCAGGTCATTTTCATGAAAAAATTCGAGGACTCTTTAGTCACACGACCCCGAGAACAGATGTTTGAATTTCCCCTTCGCGGGCTCCTTCAAAAGTCAAAAATAGAGCGCGACTGTTTCTTGTCAGAAGGGGTACATCACCTTGAAACATCATTGACACGATGTTCAAATTTGCATATAGCGGGGGAAATCAAAATATTCCATGAAATTTGAAAGTGATCCTTTAAAATACGGTAGACCCAGTTGTAGGAATTCTAGTCAGAAAAAATGACCCCAAAAATGTTCAGGCTATCCCAATCAACGCTTCACCAACATCGAACGTCAACGCTACTCGGAAGCCGTGCTCGACGAGCTCGATATCCCGGGAAAAGTGATCATCATGGGACACAGTCGCGGTTGTGAGAATGCGCTCATCACCACAACCCATCGAAATCCTCATGGATTGGTGATGATCAATCCGACTGGATTGAGACTTCACAAGGGATCGAGACCCAGAGGGAAGCTGGAGTCCTTGAACTATATGCATAAGCAATTGCCGAAGAAAGTTGGCGATACGGTCATGTATCAGTGTGAGTTTTGAGGGGGTTCTTGGGTTCCAAGATTTTGAAATTTTGAAATCCCAATTTTCAGTATTGAAAACCGTTGGATTCAAGGTCCGAGACGGCGAGGAAGCTATTGCAGTGATTCGTTCGATTCAAAAGTGTGATCTCGAGAAACAACTGGAATACATTCAAAAATTGAACCAGATGCCCACAAAAACCATGATCACATTTGGAGGAAGAGATCATCTGATTGAGAAGGAGATCATTTTCGAAGCACTTCAAAAGTATGATGGATTGAAGCATTTTGTAAGTTTTTAACCCAAGCTTTTTCTGCATTTTTGCGTCGCGATGTTTGCACACAAAATCATTATCCGAGAAAACGAAAACATTCCGAAAACCTTTAAAACCGAAAACTCAACTTTTCAGAACTTCAAATCCGAAATCTCTTCTTCGGAACATGAAGAAATTCTGGACGTTTTCAAGAATCGTCACAAGGGAACCTCGGTCTTCATCGCCAACGATAATCACTTTCAGAACAAGAAACGGGCGAATCTAGTTGGAAATGGAGTCTTCTCAATGCTTATTAACTGATGTTTTTTTTTGAAACTCGGATTGAATGAAATTTTTCTGGACTGAAGTCTCGGTTGATTTTGTTTGATTGTGAAATTATAGGTGACAAAACTCACGCGGGAAAAACCGCAAAAATTGAGTCAAATTCAAAAAAGTTATGTTGTTTTACGAGCGAGAACACTGTACTTTTTGTGGTGGTTTCCACAGGTCAACTAATAGTTGTTGAAAAAATGTCTGAAAAGTTACACTTCAGAATGGGAAAAATCGAGAAATTATTTTTCGAAAACTCTAAAAACACCAAAACGAGCCCGAAACCATTCAAAATCAGTGCTCTGTGTTCAGTTTCGCGCTCTCTCTGTGCTTCTCCATGGAGCGCACTTTCCTCCTCTCCTCCCTCTTTTTTTCCCGTCCCTTTTTTTCCACTTGTTTGAGGACGGACGGAAAGCGGAGATTCCACGCACCGCATTGATTTTCCTCTCCCTCCTTTTCTCATTTTTCGAGAAAAAAAGTTCGGAAGAATCGTGCAGAAGTTTTTGATCTTTTTTGATTCCTGACTTCTGTAGAACATGGAGAAAACTGTCAAAGTCGATGGAGAGATTCAGGGTCCTGTGAAAGATGGGCCGAAATTGGAGAGGAAAATTGTGAAATTTCAAACTACGAGTGGGAAGGAGGTCGAGTTGGAAGCGGTTTATGAGGTGAGAGTTTTGGCGAAAGTTTTGGAGAAAAAGGAGATTTGATTCGAAGGTCTTGAAAATTTCTGAAAAATTCGAAAGCTTATCGGTTTTTTCCTGGATTTTCTGAAAGATTGGGATAGTCTCAGAAATTCTGTATGATCCCAAACCGGTTTGGTAGATTCTGGATGATTCTGAGGAAAGCTGAAAACTATCAAAGACTTCTGTGGTTTTTGTTGAGATTCTGAAATTATTGGATTCTGCGATTCTGAGGCTCTGAGATTCTGAGATTTTGAGATTCTGAGACCCTCCATTTTTCCTAAACCTCCATTTTTCCAGGACACCCTCCCATCCGGCTCCCCTCTGGGTACGGTAGTCGGATTCCACGGCTCTCCCGGCTCTCACAAAGACTTCAAATACGTGAGGAGCAAGTTGGATGAAATGGGCATTCGGTTCATCGGAATCAACTATCCAGGATTCGGGAACACTCCTGGTTAGTTTTTTTTTTTTGAAAATTGGCGGAGAATTGATAAGAGACTGTCACTGATAAGAATGCAGACCAGAGTATACCTAGAAGTTTGAAAATCAGAATCTCTTACTCCGAGATTTTGGATGGTTGGTTATCGGAACTAGAGTTTTGCAAAACTTAGATTCCAAAACCTGCTTAAACTTCCTGCCTTCAACTCCCTCATTTTTCAGCCTACGCTGACCAGAAGCACACCAATCCGGAGCGTCAAAACTACACAAATGCTCTGCTGGACGAGATCCAAATCCCCGGGAAAGTCATCTTCATCGGACACAGTCGTGGATGTGAGAATGCTCTGCAGACTGCTGTCGGAAGACCTGCTCATGGCCTAGTCCTGATCAATCCGACTGGATTCCGACATCATAAAGGGATACGGCCGGTGTATCGGTTGGAGTACTTGGATTGGTTGTATGGGATATTGCCAACTTTCATGGGGAATGCCATGATTTTGGGAGGTTAGTTGATGAGGTTTTAAGGATTATCGTGGAGTTTTGGAGTCTGGAATTTTGATTCTGAAGATTCTGAGATTCTGAAGATTCTGAAGATCTGATATCCAACGTCTCCTATTATCTTTCAGTCTACAAAGCGATCGGATTCCGAGTTCAAACCGGCGAAGAGGCCATGTGTGCGTTGAGATCCGCCATGAGCATGTCGTTCGAAAATCAGATTGAATTTATTGAGAAACTGAATCAAAAGGATGTAAGTTTTTCCCAGCCTTATCTCGAGACGTTTTCAGTTTTCAAAATTTCAGACGAAAAAGCTGATCATCTTTGGCGGAAATGACCATCTGGTGGAGGAGGAAATCGTGCTGGAGAAGTTGGAGAAGCACGATGGATTGGAGCATTTTGTGAGTTTCGAGGAGCACAGAGTCAAGAAAATGGTCAATTTTCAGAGATTCGAGGACACTATCCCTGAGGAGGAGAAGCTCAAAATCATGAGCTCGTTTTCTGGTGCTCAAAAAGGAGCTTCTGTCTTCGTGGCCAAAGACACTCACTTCCAGAACAAGTCTCAAGCGGTGCTGGTGGCGGAGGCGTGTAAGAAGATGCTGGAAACTGCGTAATCCTTGAAATTCGTCTTATGATCTGTCTTGTGAAAAATAGAGCTTTATCGGTTGTGATCAATATGAGAAAATGATGAATGAATGCTTGATCCATTTTCCCAAAGTTTTAGAATCTGACAATTTCAGAATCTCAAGCAAAAATTCTTATCATCACAAATTCCCGACTACACACTACAAAGACGACTCCAATGTTCTGAACACTTTTTTCCCTATCTTTCTCCACGTGTCTGCGTCTCTCCACTCCACCCACACTATTTCTCTCTCGTTTCTCTCGCACTCTCTCACCCATCCACGTACTCTCTCGTCACTGCATCACCGCACGTTGTAACTGCTGTCTTCCAACCGTCAATTTCATTATTTTCTTAATTAAAAAGTGGTTATACTAGGAAAAAAAGTAGCCACGGGTGTGTAATGATAACGACAAAGTTGCTGCGGAATAGTGTCAATGCTTTCAAACCGACGAAGAACGTATCGAAGATGAGCGAGGCGAATTTGTGCAAAAAATTGGTGCGATTTGAGACGGAGAAGGGGAAGACGGTCGAGTTGGAAGCGGTTTATGAGGTGAGAATTTTGAAGAGTTTTGAAAAAAAATTGTTTGAAAGTCGAATGAACACAAAAACACTTTTGAAGGTCTCGAAAACCCTTTAAAACATGAAACGAAATCCGAAACAAAAATCCCAAGAAATCTGAAAATCTCGATGAAAAAAAAAACGATTTGAGAACTGACAAGATCCTCCAGAACCTTCGGAATCAAGAAAAATATTCATGGTTCTGAAGGCTCTGGAGGATCTTGTCATTTTGAGGCTTCGATGACTTCTGAGATTCTGAGATTCCAAGATTCCAAATTTTCCAGGACTCCCTCTCCGCCGGCTCCTCACTGGGTACCGTCGTCGGGTTCCACGGATCACCCGGCTCTCACAACGACTTCAAGTACATCAGGAACCGATTGGACGAGCTCAACATCAGATTCATCGGAATCAACTATCCGGGATTCACTTTAACTGGTGGTTAGTAGACGCTTTTCTGAGATTCCAAAGTTCTGGGACTCGAAGCTTTTGATAGATTCTCAAAAATCGAATCCCAGAAGTTCAACGAAATGCATTCTTCCAGGCTACCCCTCCCAAGAGCACACCAACATTGAGCGTCAAAATTTCTCCAACTCACTGCTCGACGAGCTCCAGATCCCCGGGAAAATCGCCTACATCGGACACAGTCGTGGATGTGAGAATGCGCTGGAGACGGCTGTCGGAAGATCCGCTCATGGATTGGTTATGATCAATCCGATCGGGTTGAGAATTCACAAAGGGATCAATCCGATATCAAGAATGGAGTGGATCAGTTGGGTGTACGATATGTTGCCAAGTGTGGCTGGAAATGCCATGATGGTTGGGCGTGAGTTGGGTGAACAGGAGGGGGTGAGAACCTTGTTGATCAAACGAAATCCAAAGGTTCTGAGGTCAGATTTTTCTTTGAATCTTGATAGTTTTTGTGTTGGAATCTCCAGATTTCTGTCAAATTCAGAATGCCCGGTGCAGAGGATCTTTGGTTCCTAGCATCCTGTAACTTGTACTTTCTGTTTTTCAGTCTACAAAATGGTCGGATTCAAAATTCAAACCGGAGAAGAGGCTATCAATTCGATGCGTTCCATGTGCAAAGTATCTCTCGGAGGACAGCTCGAGTTCATTGAGAAGACGAATGAGATGGATGTAAGTTTTCAGATTCTAGGCTTCCCCAGACCCTAAATTCTCGATTTTCAGCTCAAAAAACTAATCGTATTTGCTGGCAAGGATCACCTCGTCGAGGAGGAAATCATCTTCGAGTGTCTGGAAAAGCATCAAGGATTGAAGCATTTTGTAAGTCCCTCCTGTTTTTTCCTGATTTCCGAACTCCCAATTTTCCAGAACTTTGAGGACAAGAAAATCCCTGATGACGACATGCGACAAATCATGGATTCCTTTTCTGGAGCTCAAAAAGGAGCATCTGTCTACGTGGCCAAGGACACTCATTTCCAAAACAAGTCTCAGGCGGTGCTGGTGGCCGAGGCGTGTAGAGCAATGTTTGAGAGCGGGGAGAAGAAGAATAAATTGTGATTACTAGTTTTCTAGGTGCACTGTGCCATTGTTTTGGGTTTTAATGAACCGATGCTTGAGTAAACCTTTATGTTTGTCTGTAGATCAGATTTGAGCTATGGTGTGAAACTTTTGAAGTCAGAAGTCGGAAGTGTACAGGTGAACCACTGGGAATCCTATATGGAACCGCGCAAGGACGTATATGGAAAGCATGAAAAGACAGCAAGAAAGTCACATAGGATCCTCATAGGATTCTACGCAGGTGGATTGAAGGAACAAAAAGGATCCTATTTGGACAAATGTAGCCCACTCTTTTGGATCCTGCGCGGTCTGCAAGTGAAGTTGGGGATCCCCATAGGAACCTATATGTGTAATTTTCCATGTGGAATACCCAGCGGTTCCTGTGTTTCCCCCATGTTCAGCTAACAAAAAGAAGTAGAAAAGGGCTTATCGGAATCGACATTCGGAAAACTTGCGGTCAAAAGAAATCGATCTTCTTTGAAGTGAACCTGATATTCTGAAACTGGAATAGTTGCAGAGGACTGGGTAGTAAGATCCCACATTGAACTAATTTTTCTGAGCACACAATAGCCTCAAAGATCGACTAACTTCTTACTGCCCCTCTCCCCTAGCCCCTCCATCAGAAACCAAGACTCATATATTGCCTATCTCTTCAAACTGCCACGTCACATCATCACAACAGGGGTCGATGGATCTGAAAGAACAGTATGCGTGGTGCTAATCCTTTCTTCTTTCCGGTTGTGATTTTTGACGCCGACGAGACTTGTGCAAACATTGTGACAGTTCATCATCAGTTTCTTTCAACCTTTCGGAGAGATGGTTCGATCGGGAGGAGGGGGTAATCGTACAAAGCGGTTAGGTAACAAAATGGAGACAAACCGGAAACAAAAAAGGTCGGTTTTTGGTTGGTTTTCATAGGGAATCTTGCAACAAGCTAATGAACCTTGGACGTCTGGATGGAAACTTCTAACCTATGAATTTACCGGAAATCTGAACATCTGTAGATCCAGATTCCAACCAGCCTGACACCCCATACAATACTAACATCTTCTTTTCATATTCCTTTTCATTCTCCTCTCCTATCTCCTTTGATCCTCGCCGCCTTTCGACACGCTTTCTCTTCTAATCCCTCCTCTCTTCTCCTCATTCGATAAAAAATGTTTACCCAGCTGTAAAACCTCATCAAAAAGGGAGAGAAGAGGTGCTAAGTTTTTCGTCTTCTCCGCATCGCAAAGCCATCAGACACTTTTTGAATGGGTTGCCTTCAGGTGGGTCAGGAGGACATATTGGTCGGGTCATCAACTAGAAAGTGTTTTTTTTTTCGAAAAGAAAAGATGTTGCGTCAAAGGAAAAATTTGCATACAGAACAATGTTCTTGGGAGGGATTAAGCAGTGGGCAAGATTATTAGACAACATAGACTGTACTGGATAAAGATTAAGTGGCGTGGGAAATATCATGCACTTATTGGGTTCATGGGAAACCAATGAAGACCCACTAACTCATTTCGACCCCTTTATATCTTCCCGTTTCCGGTTTGAACCCCTTCTCCCCTTTGATTACCTAACCCCTTTGTACTACTCCCCCATCAAACGGACCATCTTCCCGCAACCCCCTTTGAAAGGTTTGATGATGGACTGTCAGAATGTTTGCACAAGGCTCTTTGGCGTCAAAAATGACAACCGGAAGAAAGGAAGGATTAGCATCAAGAATACCGTTCTATCGGATCCAAGGACCCCTGCTGGGGAGATGTGACGTGGCAGTTTTTAGAGAAAGGCAATATGTGGATCTTGGTTGATGACGGTGTGGGAACCAAAGTTTAAAGGGCGAGTGTGCTATTAAAAAATTATTTTGTTTTGGCGAGATTTTTATATGAAAAGATGCATCATAAAATAATAGAAAGAAAACGTTCTGGCACTAGGTCACGAAAATCCCTCATTCAAAAGATATAGGCCAAAAACAGCTCAAAAAAATGAACGTAGAGCGATCAAGTTTCACAGTTTTGGGAGAAAATTTCCCAGAGTGATCAAGCGTAAAAAATAATAAACCCGTGAATTATTTTTGTTTCTTCTTTTTGAGGCGCTGGCGGTCCGTCGACGATCCGCCGTTGGGCAGCCGGCGCCCCGTCATCCGCCCATGGTCCGCCATTGAGCTGTTAGCGCCTCTTCAGCCGCCGTTTAGCCGCTTTTGGGACTTTGCGCCCTTGCAAACAAAAAGAATTCACGGTTTTATCAATATTCACGCTTGATCACTCTGGGAAATTTTCTCCCAAAACTGTGAAACTTGATCGCTCTACGTTCATTTTTTTGAGCTGTTTTTGGCCTATATCTTTTGAATGAGGGATTTTCGCGACCTAGTGCCAGAACGTTTTCTTTCTATTATTTTGTGCTGCATCTTTTCATATAAAAATTTTTTCAAAATAAAATAATTTTTTAATAGCACACTCGCCCTTTAAGAGTAGCTAGGGATGATGAAGAATCCGAGAGTACTGTTTTTTCTCTAAGCCTTCCTAGATTCAAATGAAAGAACTTGTTGGGCTCTGTGGACTATGAGGACTTCAGTACGTTTCTGGTCAAAAATGAGATGGTTCAAGTATTCCGTTTATGACCAAAAACTTTTGACAAGGACAGCAGATTTTGTACAAAACCTAGGTTGACCTGGAATTCTCCACAGTGACCTAGAGTTTCCCTAGATTGCAAAAGTTAGGCCATAGGCCAAAAACTTGTCCCTGGTTAGCCATCTGCTATTCTATCCGTCTCTTCTTTTCCCAATTCAACAGATTATTGACTTTCAAGATCGACTAATTCCGTCATTGAGTCAGCCAATAGGTCTACCTTATGGAGGACTAGAATTTTCAATCCCTCCCGTAAATTTTAGGCCACGACCATAGTAAAACATTATTTCATCCCTGTGGGTCTAACCTCATGTATATCCAGCCTATGCCAATCATCTAAAGGCTTAGAGCTAACCCCACAGAAAAGTTAGGCCATGTACCTTAATCATTTTTTGTTAATGGCCCTTTTGCCCAGATTTCCATACCTTGTCCCTCTATCCCGAGTGATTTCGCCCTCTCCCTATCTTTATCCTCTTTTCGTACTTTTCGCCAGCTGGTTCTACATGTACGCATCACCCTCCTAACCCAAAAAAAGACACCCCCCAACCAACACCTGCAAAACTTGAAATATATCCCTCTCGGGCGCTGAACACAGCTGGATCACCCCTACTTTTTCATTATGTTTTGTCTCGGACACACCTGCTGAATCCTGTTCAGCAGGTGGGTGGTGGGTATGATGAATCTGGAAAAAAAGTTGAGGTTTTTCGAAGGTTCATTCTGTGTCCAGACAGTTCTAGAAGGAGGCACATAGAGGAAAAAATTCAAATTTTGGAATTCGAGAGATTTGGGAGAAAAACATTGAGAACGCGGTTGGAGGCGGGAGGAATGTCGGAGGAGGTGGAGATCAGAAAAAAGAAAACAAAACATACTCGTATTTACAGCAAAAGAAAACAACTGGGTGATAAGCACCAAACACAACAAAACTACAGTAATAACGAGTGGAAAATTAAGAATGCGCCTTTAAACATAGGCGCAGGTGACGGGGACCGATGGAGGGCACACGGATGGTGGTGGTGGTGGAAGCTTCTGGATCTCCGCGTATTGATTGCTCTGATTCTGCATTTGGTAGAATCTTGGAGCGCTGGTGTATCTCGACTCCTCATCACACTTCTTGACACTATCCTCGATGGTGTACACCTTCTTCGGGTCCACCAACAGCATCGACTTGGTCTCTGGCCTCTGGTATGGCTCCGGGAGGATTCCACGTGTCAAGGCTTGCTCTCGTCGGACAGTCCAGCGGTACTTGCAGCAGCCGATGACGATGCAGACGGCGATGAAGATTCCGACGATCGAGTAGATGGTCATGGTGTAGTCCGACGTGGTGGCGGTGATCTCGATGGATGGGGTGGTGGTGCTGGTGAGAGAGATCTCGCAGAATTCACCGATGAAGCCGACAGAGCACGAGCAGAAGACTTTGGGGCCGTTGGGAAAGCATTGGGCTCCTGGAAATTGGAAAATTCGTTTCTAGACACCACGGATTGCTCAGACACACAGCTGTTCAGTACTTTTTCACTAGGACCAAGAAAACAAAATGACTCACCATTCAGGCAGGCGTCCTTGACACTACACGAATCCGGGTGTGGCGCTTGGAACTGAAAGTGAGAGAAGCCGGGCACTTCGCATCGGGAGCCCGTGTAGCCGTTGGCACACTCGCAGACCAGTTGCTCTTCGGTGGCGGTGGAGTGATTGGTGCGGAGCTCGGGATTGTGGATGAGAGACGAGGCGCAAATTCCCGAGTTTTGGCAGGAGCACTTGCGGGGGTCCACGGCTGGAAGTGAGACAGTTATTATGGGAAACGGGTAGTTCCAAAAAAAGCAGTTCTAGCTGGAACTTCCTGAGGGTTCACTAGGTCCTAAATTGTCTATTGGTTCGATGTATTGATCTTGGAAGTTTTCAAAGTGACCAATTTCGTGATCGGGTTCTCAGGTTTAAAATGAGTCAGTTCTAAAACGGAGAGACTTAAACTAGATAGGAATCTTGGAGGTCTAAGACTGCAAAGTTCTAAAGTGACTTTTGGTCTACGCCTACATATGTCAAAGGTTCCAAAGTTCTCAATGGTTCTTAAACACCCATAGTTTCGATACCGAATTTCTTACCTTGTCCACAATGTGGTCCCATCCATCCGACATCACATCTCAGCCGTCCCATTCCATCGCATCTCTTCCTCGCCGCCTTCGCCAGGTGAGCATCGCAATATGCCTCGCACTGATTCCCATGATAGTTCGGCGAGCAGCTGATCTTCGTCGAGATACTCAAAACCACTCCGGAAGCAGTGGTAAACGTGTCGTTGAAGCCCGTCTGTTGGACGCTCGAGAATCGAACCTGACGATAGAATCGATCGCCCAGCGGTTGTCGAGTGAACGGGTGGAGCAGTTGAATGGAGTAGTTGTAGACGGGATTGAAGGCGTTCAGATGAACTAGGCTGGTTTTCGGGGAGTGATTGGCGAAGAGGTTGAGGAGGGAGGCGTTCGGTGTGGTGCCGTCGTTGGTGACGATCTCGAGACGCATGGAGATGCGGGCGGAGGAGACGATCTCCTGACGGACTTCCACGGAGCAGTGGGCCAAGTGTATGAAGAGGAGCAGTAGGGAGCCAAGGAGCAGCATTTCTGAAAAAAAGGGTTCGTAGGAGGAAGAGAATCGTGAGTGGAGGGAAGTAAGAAGTTGAAAAGATAAGTTCATCGGAGCTTAGGTGGTCAGAATGTCAATATAGAAGTTTGGAGGATTCAGAAGACATTGAAGGATTCAGAAGTCATTCAGAAGGAGAATCAACCTCAACTTGGAATTAAAAAATTTAGAAGGAATCAGAAACCCGCAGGTAGATCTGAAGTCAAAACTTCATAACCATCAGATGTCTAACGCTTCTGAAACCCGAAGGAGTCCCGAGCCTTTGACCCAACAAAACAAACAGTGTCTCTGGTCAAAGGGTCCTTGACAGCATGTCCAGTCCATCAAGACACCCCGCGGACACGAGAAGAGAAGTGTGCGGTAAGACGGTGCATACCGGATGGAATGAGTGAGAAGAGTGTCTCTTCCTCTCTTTCTGCGACGGATGGTCACACCCCCTGGACCATTGCGGAAGTGGGCGTGGCTTTGAGGAGGACGAACACCTGTTGTTATTTTTGAATGGAGACACTGACTGTCTGCGTCTCTGAGAGTTGTGTAGTGTCTACGACGAAGTTGATGAACTTTTGAAGTGCAATGGGGAGGAGCTTAAGTTGGAAATCTAGATAGTGTCTATGCTGGGTCTGAATCGAAGATAACGTAGAGAAACACCAGAAAAAAAACTGAGATTTTGGACACTCGGACTATCTGCCAAACAGATAGAGCTCACGAAGATGAACCCAGAGTCTGAATATCTGTGGGGAAGGAAATGATGAATGAGTTAAAAGGAATGAAATTAGAATTCCAGGCACTAGAAGGAATTCAGTCATCCGGAAGAATGGAAAAGTTGGGAAAACCAAACAAAGGAAAGACAAGGTAATAAGAAAGAGTAAGGATTCAAGAATCCAATGAGTAAATGTTCACTATTTTCACTATAAACCATTCAGTCTAGGGCCCCAGTACTAAGATATACGCAAACGGGACCCTAAAGGTATGAATAGAGAGCGGAGGGAACACTGAACAAGAATCGAATGAAAAGAAAACGGAGAAGAGCTTGTAAAGGAATTAGACTACCATTGTCTCCCTACTTTCACTACGAAAGTATTCATGGTCTCGACACGAAAATGTATGTTTATGGGGGTTTTACAAAATGAGTTCAAAAAAGAGCTGACCATTTATCCGATATTTCTGAAAACTCGTGGATGTATAAATCATGTCTCGATTTTTGTTTTATTGCTAACAACTTTTCTGGAAAACCGCAAAAAAGTCAGTTAGATCGTGTTAAAGTAAAAAGATCAAAACATACCCAAAATGGCATATTTTCAATATCTCCACTCTAGCTGACTTGAAATTGATTTTCACAAAAAGTTGTCAACTACAAAAATGAAGATCTTATGTTTTTCAATACACCCATACAAATTCAGAAAAATCGCATTGTTAGAAGCGATTTTGTGAGTACTAGAAGTTGATCATAGAACTTCGTCGACATTGAATACTGCTCATTTCTGTTAGCCAGGAAAAATTAAAAAAATCATGAACATTGAGACAAGCAAAAAACGACCATCTCCTCCGGCCATGCATATACATGTTCATCATCCAAATGTCTCCACCGAATTCCAACGGTCATCGTCACCTTCTGTCGTCCCCCCTTCCGGTAACCGACACATAAGTGAAGAACGTTCAACGTGCATGGTCCCTATTTACCTTCGAAAATCTCGGACACAAGAGCAAAGTGGATAACAATAAGTTTTTTTTTGACTGGTATAGAAGTTTTTGAAGGTAATGTGGATACACACTTGACTGAGTTTCGTTGGTTTTTTGTCTGCCGAGTTTGAAGACCGAAAAATGGGAAATATAACTGACTTGCTCGTGGTGGTATTAAAAAGTTGTCAACTACAAAAATGAAGATCCAGATTCACTTATTACACTGGCAAAATATCAGAAAAATCAAGTTGTTAGCAATCATTTTCTCATAGTCAGTTCTCAAAGTTTAACATAGTAATAAAACCTTCTCATCTTACTGTATGACTTTTCAAATCGAAAAACGATTCAGAATTTTCCCCATCGCTCTCTTTTTTTTTTCTCCGGTTTGAACCCCTTTGGTTACCTAACCCCTTTGTACTACTCCCCCCCCATCAAACGGACCATCTTCCCGCAACCCCTTTGAAAGGTTTGATGATGGACTGTCACAATGTTTGCACAAGGCTCTTTGGCGTCAAAAATGACAACCGGAAGAAAGGAAGGATTAACATCAATAATACTGTTCTATCGGTTGCAAGGACCCCTGCAGAGAAGATGTGACGTTTTTAGAGAATGGTATTATATGAATCTTGGTTAATGACAGTTTGGGAACCAATACTAGAGACGTTGTGTAGAATCGAGCCAAACGTGTACAGAATATCGATGCCGTTAATCTCTTTTCTCTCTCCTTCCGTTAGCAGATGTTAACCATATTCTCGGTTTCGGAAGGTGATAAGAAGAGGACCACGTCTTCTGTCTGTTGCGATGACGTGGCAGACGAAAGAAGGTGTATTGGGAAGAGAGGAAAAATCGATTTTCAAAAAGATGGTAAAGTTCAAAATCCATTGGAGTCTGTGCCATAACTTTTCTGATTTCTCTTCCAGAGAGACGCAGACAACTAGGTACGCTAGCTTCTCTGGTTTCTCTAGACTCTCTCGTCTCCTCAAAAGTCCATTGAACATTTGTACTCCAGACAGTCATATCATCTCTTTTTCTAACTTCTTGTACTGCTGTCGAGTCCAAACGTTCAAACTTAGAGTCGTTGAACTAGACGGTCATAAGGTTCCAGATGTTCTGCAAAACTCATCGAACAAACACACCAATGCACAAAAGAGAGACACTGACAGACTGGGGCAAAGAATTTCAAAATTGGCCCAATTGAACTAGTGGAAATATATCAAAAAAGAAGGCGAATAGATTTTGTTGCCATCTGGATTTGGATTCTCAAGGGACGAGGAAGAAGAAGAGAAACATTTATCATTTCGAGTAGTGTCGATATATTTGTTTTGAATGTCCTCCAAAGGAAACATACATAGAAGTAATTGAATATTTTCGAATGATTCAATAACACTAAAGGTCATGGACATCTGGACCTACAGAGGCACATGCAGACTTCGAATTAGAAGATGATATTTTACAGTGCTGGCCAAAAGTACATTGTTGCACCGATAGACCATCATTTTTTGGTAGAAAAACGCTCTAAAACTCTGCCAAATGGAGACCAAGAAATAAAGAAAAGCGTAAAATGCAGTTGAGGGGTGCTTTGCTCGAATGATTCTTTTCTTTTCGTACCTTCCAAGACCCTCCACTCCAACTTTCTTACCTCACCCACTCTCTCCAACACCATCGCGCCGCTCAATTATTTCCGTTTCAAATTTTCCAGGGACCTGGCGGACTGCTGAGGGGCGAAAAGGGTTAAACGGAGGTGTACACAGAAGAAGAAGGGGGTATTCAGAAGAGTGAGAGTTCTGGGGGATTCTGAAGGTTTTTTGGAAGGTCATTCTTTGACGTCATCTGGTTTCTTTTGTTTTCGTGGAGACGAGAATAAAGGTATCCAGGAATCTTGAATCATTCAGAATGAAGGTCTGAGTATTTTCATCTGAATATTCACAGCGGCTTAGTGAACTCGAGGATCGAACTTTTGGATTTGGACCTTCGAATGGTGAGCGGGGTCACACGAAATTTCGAAAAGCAGACGGACACCATAAAAAATCTAGAAGAACGTCAGATTCTGAAACTTGGATTGTGCAACTTGAAAGTTCAAATAGTCTATCTACAGCTGATGAATTCCAAAGGTTCCAGAATCCCCTAGAAAGGGGATTCTGGAGTTCTATTGCAAGGAATTTCGTATGACTCTGAGCGATTCTGGAATATTCCAAAACTTCTGAATCATCAAGATCCCTCCGAGTTTTTCATACTCTCTCAAAATGCCTCACAATCCACCAGAATCCTTCGAAGAACCCTTCTGAGTCATTCTGAATCTTTGAGAACCTTCAAGAGTTTTTCAGAATCTTCAAAGGTTGTTCTGAGCCCTATATATTCTCCCATAAGATTACAGAATCTTCCAGAAGTCATCAGATACTTTCAGATGTTATTAGAATCCTTCAAAGTCTCTCGGAATCTTCCAGAAGCTTTTCTGAGTTTCCACACAACGCAGGGAACCTCTCATAGATGTTCTCTAAACTTAAGAGTCAGAAAATCTAATTTGAAGATTCCCGAAAAATCCTAAATTTCTGCACAAAAAAAGGCAAAACGAACAGCGAAATTTCATAGAAAACAAAAACCAAATCTCTCGTTTCTTTCGGAATGGAAAGGCTCCTCGTCTGTTCTACGGTCTGGCGCCGGTGTCGTCGGCATTCACCGGTAATTGTTAATTTAAGGAGAGGAGAAAAGAGAACACCTGGTGTGGAAGGGAGACCCTCTGAAGAGGGGTACCGCGAAATAAAGATGGACTACTACTCCGCGCGCCAACCAAAAATGCACTTTTTTATGGAGGACGAGGGAGAGAGTCGCCGCTTTTTGTGGGGATGAAGATGATGGCGATTTCCGGCAAAGATGGAACGGATGGGCATCGGGGAAAACAAATTTGGAGTGTATAGTTGGAAGAAGAGAAAATATGAAGAGGTTTATGTGGCAGATGACGACGAGGAAGAAGACATCAGAAATCAAGGTTTCAGAATCCAAGGAATCTTCTAGAAGCCAAGAATCATAAAGTTCGTCATACTCAAAGGTAACTCTGACATGTGAGTCCTGAATTCTCAACTAGGCCTAGTTTTTCATGAAATCCCAATTTCCGGATTGAGGATTCCGAAGACATTAAAGTTTTCTGAAATTCAAAACTGGCAAGTTCAGAAGTCCTAGATTTGAAACGATACCATCCTCCAAAGCCTAGAACCATAGATCAAAATAAGTAGAATCGAAATTCAATTCAATTCAAAATGGGGGATCTCCCTGTCCCCCATTAATTATCTCCTCATTTCCGCCCTCCCTCCCTCTTTGTGCACGTTCATCCATCAACCAATCAGCGGGAGGTATTCTTCCTTTTCCCCCATCAATATTTTACTTTGTGTATTCATGACGTCTTCTGAATCTTGACACGTCTTCTGGATCAAAAAGCTCTCGTCAGAAGAATGTCTGCGGGATCGAAGTTTCCTGAGATTCCTGATTCTTTTGTGTTGGAAGATTCTACCATTTTCAGGACCTCTTACGTCTTCTAAAACTACATTCTCGGAGAAGGACTGTCCACGGATCCATTGTTAGGAATCTGAAGATCCGGAGAGCTTCCACTTCTAGGTACCATCTTGGACGTCTTCTGCTCCTGAAGCCTTACCAATAGAAAAAAGGAAATCCCAAAATGTTGCTAATCACAACGTCCTCGTTGCGTCACCCCTACACCCATGCCAATTACGGCCAATTTTCCGGAGGTCATTACTCCAGACACTAAATTCAGTGTCCACTATCCAGGTGTCCCTATTACTCAATACTCCATCTACAAAAAAAAAATACCAAAAATGTTGCGTTGGGGAAGGAACTGGTTTTTTTTTGAGAACCCGAAGAAAAAATGGAAAAAGTAGTAGCGTGGATTTTTTTGCGATGGGTGCAGGTGTGTCTTCTTCTTCTTCTTCTCTTTCTTCAGAACGGCGCCAGATGGTCGACATCTGGGTTTGAGGAAAGAGAGAGAGAGAAGGATGGGGGCGACAAAGTTATGAGGTGTTGAGGGACTGGGGTAATAATAAGGTACGAATCGGAAGGAATGGGTTTCAAGTTACTAATCGTGTGACCTGTTAACGACTTGTAACTAGAGTGTTCCACTGAGTAATAAAGGGGGCCAGGGTCTAAACGAAAACCTGGTAATTTCTCGGCAGAGTTTTTTTTCGTAATTCAGATTTTCTTGATATTCACAAAATTGAGTTTGTCACCTTCCAAATTAGCCAAGAACCAACGCAAATGGTTGATTTTAATGCGAGATACAAGCTTCCAAAGTGAGACAATTAAGAATTTTTCAAACCATAACGAACTGTAGCTTCCAAACGAGCCAAAAATCATCTTGACCGGTTGATCAGAGAAGCGAGATTGAGTGACTGAGAGGGTCTCGAGAAGCTAGACAGCCTCAGTGACTCGGTCTCTCTCTCTCTCTCTCTCTCTCTCTCTCTCTCTCTCTCTCTCTCTCTCTCTC
>LR545003.1:9706-22714 GCA_900536305.3 Caenorhabditis sp. 40 LS-2015 | reverse complement strand
TTATCAGGGGAGCAAGGATTACCCTTCTTGTGGACAGGAATGACGAATGAATGTTTCCAAGAGGAGGGAACGGAGGAGGTTTCTAGAGAGCGGGTGAAGATCAAGGACAGGGGTAGAGCGAGGGGAGTGGCACACCTTTTTATAAGAAAGTAGTTGGCTGGGTGTGTGAAGAAGCCACATTTTGAGGGGAGTTTTTCTAGCGTACGTTCGACTATCCAAGGAGGGAAATATTCATCGGCGAGGAGAAAGGGCCAAGAAGGTATATTGGATTTGGAAGATTTAGACGGTATGTTTGAAAGATGAGCAGGAAAGTTGGCGCGAAAGGTTTGTGCAAATAACGAGGCTTTGTCTGCATCAGAGGTGACGAGTTGCAGAATCTCAGAATCTCAGACCGTTTCAAAATCTGACAATCTTCAGAATCTCAAAATCCTCCAGAATCTCGAAATCTCAAATTTTAGAATCTCAGAATCCAGGAGAATCTCAAAACCTCAGAATTTCAAAATCTCAAAATCCATCAGAATCCTGAAATCCTTTAAAATCTCAATTTCAGATGATGCTCAAACTTCCTACTATCAAACAAAAATACTTTCACTCGAGTTATCGAGATCAAGGATAGAACACACACACACGCGGAACCTGGAAAAAATAACAAAACAATCCCCTCCCCCTGTCTCTTGGATTGTGTCTAGTTCTTCCGCGTTGTTTTTTGTTTGGCCTCGTCTTCGAAAATCCCTCTCGTTTTTTGTCTCACCCCCCTTGATATCTGAACGACCTCCTCTCAATAACAACTTAATTGATATTATTTATATATATCGTATGATTGGAATCAATGGAGAGAGGGTGAGCAATGGGAGCTGAGCAATCAATACGTCACACACTCACACATTTTCAGGTAGATCAAAAATCCGATTGTTGGTAGATCACATTGGTAGATCAGTTTGAACTTTTATTGATCTATGTATGCGAATAAAGCGCTCGAAAATGGACTCCGCGAGTTTTAGGATGTTAGGCTCCGCCCACTTTTGGATCAATAGGTGACCTTTTCCAAAAAAAAAAATTTTTTTAAGATATTTTTTTCCGCCAATAGAGAACATTTATTAGGTTGAGAGGATTCTACAACTCAGTTTAAAAAAATGTATCAATTAATTTTTGAAGTTTTAAAATTTAAGTTTTTTTCTGTTGTCCAACTTGAAGTATGGGTAATAGGATTAGTCATAACACTAATAGTGAATACTGATACGGACTAAACAAATAAAAAATAATGTTAAATGAATAACAACGACACTCCGCATATGCCGATTACAACCTAAGCCCCGCCCCCTTTCGGCAACCCTGGAACTTCGATATTGCGATTTTGCCGCACACGATTTTGAAAATGGATGAAAACTCTGAAAAACAGTCAAATTTGTGTTCCAGATTGATTTCAAGCATTTTCGAATCAAAATTTCGAAAAAAAAAATTTTTGACAGTTTATGCTTTATTTTATGTTTTCGAAATTTGTATTTTCACTCATTTTTTCTCATCGAAAATTTGAAAAAGTCGCTGATTTTCAGACGATTTTGAAAAGAGGCGGAGCATATTGGAAGCGGCATATGCGGAGTCTCGTTGTCTTTTAATTTATCAAGGATCAGTACTGAAAAAATTTTTTTTTAATAACCCCGCCCACTTCTTTGAAAGAGGTATACGATTGCGCTCCACTGATTGGAGCTTCCGCCTTCAAATTTTCAAATTGTGTTCTCGTTTTGGACGAAAATTTGTTTCGTTTTTTCGTCATCAAAAAGTAAATTACCGTTCCATTATCTTCACAGATTGTCAAAAAACCGAAAAAATTGTCCAAAACGAGAAAAAAATTTCAAAATGTTCGCCAGCCGAAGTTCTCTCAATGGAGCGCGATTGTGTGCGATTAGAAAAAAATTAATGTTGTTCGATTTGAAAAAAAGCTAGTGGTAGATCAAAAAGTTGGATATGAAAAAAAGCGCGGGAAAAATTGGTGCACCAAAGATTTCGATGGAGCGCGTGTTGTCTCAACACTGAGAAGAAGGCTGAAATCGAGGCGAATGACGATGAATACGACGATAATACAGCATGATTACATAACCCGTCGGAATCCGCAATTTGTTGCATCGATCATTTTCCTCCCTTTCTTCGTTTCTGTGATTTCGCCCCTCCCTCTTCTTGTCATATATATCTCTTTCTTTTTTCACACCCACACTTGAAAAAAAAAACGTGAAATGTCGAAGTAGAAGAAGGGAAAAGATATATCACTGATGCATATATATATCTTTCACAAAAGTGACAACTTTTGACCTATCGGATTACTCGGAGGAGAGCTGTCATCATGAATGATATTTTTCCCGTTTTTTTTTCTCCTTGATTTTCTTGAAACTTGAAATTTGATCGATCTTTGACGAGGCGACGGGAAACGGAAGGAGAAAAAAAAAAGAAAAAAAATCGCAAAATTTCGGGGATTTTTCGAAAACTTTTTGGGTTACTGTATAAAACTTTTTCAACTGAAAAAAATTCGAAATTTTCGCTATTTTTTCAAGGAAAACTTCTGATACTTTGTTGTTCGTCAATTTTTTTGTCTCGAAAACTTGAGGACCCTAGTAAACGGCGAAAAGTTTATTCTACACATAAGTGAAGTTGTTGATTATTTGACACGGTAAAATTCCAATAGAGGGAGAAGAGAGGGAGAGTATAAGAGAGGGTGAGAGGTGCAAGAGAGTGCGAGTATCTGGAATATATTATATTGTGCAGCAGAGTGATATGATGATGTGGAGGACGAAATATACACACTGGGGAGGCGCATAGAAGTATTGGAAACAACAAAATGAAAGCAAGAACAAGAGAAGAAATGAAGTTCAAAAGTTGCGTCTCGTCAACGGCTTCTTCTTCGACGACGACGATCCAGATGCCATCGACGACGGCGTCATCGCTCGCTTCGACATGGGCGTCTCCACGGTTCGAGAAGAGGTCTGGACGCCCTCCTTCGGCGACGACGTCTTAGGACCGGCCAGCTGACGGCGCGTCGGCGTGATGAAGCTGATCATTTCGGAGGTGGCCGGCGACATGCATGGCGGAAGGTCCATGTCGAAGTTGAGCCTCTGCAAATTTCTTTCAAGGTTCGAGAAGGCTCTGTAGGGGACTTGTGGGCGGAGTCAGAGCTCTCAGGGGGCCTCTAACCTATCAGCATGTCAAAAACTACCGCTGTGCAAGTTTCCAGAAAATTCTAAACCGGTGCCTAAAAACCCTTGCTGGTAAGGTCTTCCATGCACTTCACAAAGTTTTAGAATTCTTTGGAGACTTGTGCGCGGGGCCAGAAGATTCCAGAAGGTCCCTAACTTCTTAAAAACACTCCTGAACGTTCTAAACGAGTCCGGAAGCTTGTGCTCAGAGTCAGAGCTTTGCAGAATCCTCTAGAAAACTGAAAACTTGTTGAATTTCTAGAAGCCCACGACAGTTTTGAGCGGAGTCTAGCATCTTCTCAGCCCTCCCGATGATACCAAGGCGGAGTCTATTTGCTTCGGAACGTTCTAGGAGATTCCAGAAAACTCAAGGTACTTGTGCGCGGAGTCTAACGTCTCCCGAGTTCTCTGCAAGCTTCTAGAAGACACTGTTCTCTTCTCCACCTCATTTCTCAACAACTTCCAATCTCTCACCTTCGCCACAGGCTCCATCTTCGCCGACGACATGGGCGTCCTGAACATGGTCCTCTTCTGCGTCGTCCGCGGTGTCCTCGACGGCGTCGGCGACTGCAACCGCGTCTTCTCTTCCTTCTTCAACTGCAACTCGAACTTGAGCTCTCTCCGGTGGTCCTCCTCAACGTGAGCAATGTAGTCGGCCGGTTCCATTCCGTGGATCTGAATCACGTCGTCCGGATTCTCCTCGAGGTGTCGTCGATAGGCCGCCGGAATCTCCTTCTCCAACGCCTTCATCTTCCCCTGCAACTCTCGCTCTCTCTTGTTGTCCGGCAGTACGTTGACCTTCTTGTAGTAGTCCGGCTGTTTTCGCTTCTCCTCAATCTCCAGCTTCTCGCTCCACGCGCTCTTCCACTTCTCCACCAGATCGTAGATCTTCCGACACGACTCGTACTTCTTCTCGAGACGCTCTCGCTCCGTCTGCATTCTCGCGAGCACGTCTTCCGAGTTCTTGGCCGGCTCGAAGACCGGCGAGTAATGACGATCCTCGCGTGGCACCATACACTTGTCCCAGAGCTCTTGAATCAGCTGGAATTGCTCTGTCCAGCGGAACTCAATGTCCTCCAGCCACTGATCGTAGAGTGGCTTCAGCTCCTGATGATACGCCTTCAGGTCGTCCACAATCTGCTTAGAGAAGATGAATTCGTCGGTATCAATGTTCATCTCCAGCAGTTCCGTCAGATCTTCGTTGCCTCTGATCTGCTGGGCGACGACCTCCGCCATCGCCTTCCACTGACGCATCTCCGACTGGAGCTGCTCGATTTGTCGCCAACGGAGACTCAGCTCTTGATCCATCTCTTCACTGGCGGTGGTGTAGCGTCGGAAGGCGGCTTGTGGGAAGAGCTGGAAATTTGAGAGGTTTATGGAGGGATTCTAGAACTTCTAAACGACCTAGGAGGTGTCGGAAAAGCGCCTAGACTACGTTAGGCTAACGTAACGTTGGCGGTGCAACTTAAGATAACTTGGGAGTTATCGCACGTCTTCTGGAGCTTTCCAAGACTTTAGAATCATCCAGAAGGCGTCAAAGAGCTTCCTACGCAATTTGTGACGTCAGAGAGCGCCGAGAACGTCAGAACGGGTTCTGAAGGACTTTGAAGCGTTCAGAGCCAGCAGAACACTCTAAACGCCATCAGAAAGCTCTCGAAGCATTCAGAAAGGGTCTGACTCTTCGAAACACTGAGGGAAGACTTCAAGAAGCTTCTGGAGCTTGGAGACCATTCTAGACGATGTCTCAACTATTTAGACGACTTTCGGGAAGCTCTTAAGGTGAAAAGAAGGATTCTGGAGGTCTAAGAGAGTCTAGAAAGATTCTTGAACCTTCAGAAGCACCTAGAAAAGACTGAATAGCTTCTGAAACATCTAGAAACCTCTATGTAAGTTTGTGGACCTTCTGAAGCTCCTATGAGTGTTCTGAAGGTATCAGGATCATTTCGACACCGTCAACAGTCTTTCTAAGGTACCTAGAAGGCGTCAAAAAGATCCAGGGTCGTCTAACACGGGTCAGAAATCTTCTGAAGGCACATAGAAGGCGTCAAAACGTTCTAGAGAAGTCCAAAATGGGCAGTGACCGTCTAACAAAGGTGAGAAAGCTCCGTGCACCTTCTCAAGTCTCTATAGCACAATGGAAGGTTCTTGAAGCATTTAGAAGGCTTACGAAACGATGATAGAAATGCTCACCGAGTGCTCATCGTGCTCGAAGCGGAAATCCGAGGCGAGTCGTCGCTTCAACCCGACGATCTTCTCGATCAACGCCTTCTGATCCTCGTGCCGCCGATGGAACTCCTTCTCCAGCTGTTCCACCTCCTTCTGAAGGTGTCTTCGCAGAGCGATCGAGCCGTCTTTGATCTCCGCCGGACGCTGATACATCTCCATCTCGAGCTCCCGACGCATTTTCTCCACGTTCTCCAAGTCTTTGCGGATCGAGACACGGAGCGAGGAGACCATCTCGCGTTCGCCGTTCAGCTGAAAAATTTGGACGCATTTCTACGAGGGTTTGAAGGTGCTAGAAGCTACGAAAACAGTTTTGGGGGATCCTAGAAGCTTCTCGATGATCATAGACCGATTTTGAAGGATTTCGCTCATTTTCGGACCAGCTGGACGTGTTAGAAGCTGTAGAATACTTTAAGAACCATATTGGGGGCTTCAGTGGCATCTTGAGATGGTTTCCAAATGATTTTCGAGGTTCCAGAAGCTCCAACAAGCGCCGTGCTGACTATATAAGCTTCTGGAGCACTATGAAGGTTCCAAAGGGCTTCCGAAGCTTCCAACCCTTCCCCTGACCAGTTTTCGACGCTCTCTAATCGCTCAGAACCCTTACCATATCGTCGCACAACAGTTGTATGTGCGTGAAGGCGCTGTCCACTCGATTCAGACGCATCTGCTCGGACATGTCCACCTCGTCCCAGAGAATCGAGAGCTGTCGCATCGTCTCGCGGATCTTCGTGTCCACTGTCGAGTACGCGTCGACGACGCTGTGTCTGAAACGATGATTTTTGGGTGAAAATTGATCACTAGAAAAATTTTGACTCCAAAAATTGCATTTTTCAAAACCAACCTCCTTGACATTTTTGGCCGGTGAGTCTTTTGTGATTTTCGAGTCGATTTGATCGATTTGTTGATGGTTCTCTGGAAATTATTGATTTTAAATCCACATAAAGTTGAAAAAAAAACGAAAAATTATACGAAAATTCGTTTCTCGAAGGGAAAATCGATCGATTTCGAGTGAAAACCAGGTCGAAATTTGCATTTTTCACATTGAAAACGCTCGAAAATCACTCGAAATGCCGAACCAAAGCAATAAATCACGAAAATTGAGCAGAGAGGTAGTAGTTGATTATTTGAAACGGTAAAATTCCAATAGAGAATAAAAGATATTTTTAAAAGAGAGTGCGAGTATCTATGAATTATTATATCTAGTGAATTATAACTAAGTAAGATTGTACAGAGTGATAAATGATGATGTGGAGGACGAAATATACACACTGGGGGAGGGGCATAGAAGTGTTCGGAACAGCAAAATGAAAGAAAGAAAAAGAGACAGAGAGAAGAAATGAAGTTCAAAAGTTGCGTCTCGTCAACGGCTTCTTCTTCGACGACGACGATCCGGACGCCATCGACGACGGCGTCATTGCTCGCTTCGACATGGGCGTCTCCACGGTTCGAGAGGAGGTCTGGACGCCCTCCTTCGGCGACGACGTCTTAGGACCGGCCAGCTGACGGCGTGTCGGCGTGATGAAGCTGATCATTTCGGAGGTGGCCGGCGACATGCATGGCGGAAGGTCCATGTCGAAGTTGAGCCTCTGCAAATTTCTTTCAAGGTTCGAGAAGGCTATGCGGGGGGACAAAAGGTCTTCTGGAGATTCTAGAAGACCTTCTGGGGGATTCTGAGAGATTCTAAACTGTTTTGACATCTCTTGAAAACATCAAACGTCTTCCAAAACCTCCAGAATTTTCTAGATAGCGAGAGGAATTTGGGGACGGAGTCAGAACACTTCTAACGTCTTCTAAGACCTTCAGAAAGGTCTAATAGGTTCGGGGGACCTGTGGGCGGAGTCAGAGCTTTTCAGAATCTTCTAGAAGGCTCTGAGAACTTATAGGCGTGGTCAAACGATCTCTAAATCATACATGGCCTTGTGGGCGGAGTCAAACGTCTCCCGAGTTCTCTGCGAGCTTCTCCACCTCATTTTCTCAACAGTTTTCAAGCTCTCACCTTCGCCACAGGCTCCATCTTCGTCGACGACATGGGCGTCCTGAACATGGTCCTCTTCTGCGTCGTTCGCGGCGTCCTCGACAGCGTCGGCGACTGCAACCGCGTCTTCTCCTCCTTCTTCAACTGCAACTCGAACTTGAGCTCTCTTCGGTGGTCCTCCTCGAAGTGAGCAATGTACTCGGCCGGTTCCATTCCGTGGATCTGAATCACGTCCTCCGGATTCTCCTCGAGGTGTCGTCGATAGGCCTGCGGAATCTCCTTCTCCAACGCCTTCATCTTCCCCTGCAACTCTCGCTCTCTCTTGTTGTCCGGCAGCACGTTGACCTTCTTGTAGTAGTCCGGCTGTTTTCGCTTCTCCTCAATCTCCAGCTTCTCGCTCCACGCGCTCTTCCACTTCTCCACCAGATCGTAGATCTTCCGACACGACTCGTACTTCTTCTCGAGACGCTCTCGCTCCGCCTGCATTCTCGCGAGCACGTCTTCCGAGTTCTTGGCCGGCTCGAAGACCGACGAATAGTGACGATCCTCGCGCGGCACCATACACTTGTCCCAGAGCTCTTGAATCAGCTGGAACTGCTCTGTCCAACGGAACTCAATCTCCTCCAGCCAATGATCGTAGAGCGGCTTCGTCTCCTGATGATACGCTCTCAGTTTGTTCACAATTTGCTTGGAGAAAATGAACTCGTCGGTGTCGATGTTCATCTCTAGGAGCTCCGTCAGATCGTCGTCTCCTCTGATCTGTTGCGCGACGACCTCGGCCACCGCCTTCCACTGACGCATCTCCGTCTGGAGGTGCTCGATTTGTTGCCAACGCAGGCGGCGCTCCTGTTCCATCTCCTTGCTGACGGCGGTGTAGTGTTTGAAGGCGGCTTGTGGGAAGAGCTGGAAATGTGGGGAGGTATATTGACGGTTTCTAGAACTTCATAGAGCTTCTGCGGCATCTATATGACCCGGGACATCTAGACCAGTCCAGAACCCTCCGAAGCATCTGGGAACGATAAGAAATGCTCACCGTGTGCTCATCGTGCTCGAAGCGAAAATCCGAGGCGAGTCGTCGCTTCAACCCGGCGATCTTCTCGATCAACGCCTTCTGTTCCTCGTGCCGCCGATTGAACTTCTTCTTCAGCTGTGTCACCTCGAGCTTAAGATCTTCTCGCAAAGCGATCGAGCCGTCTTTGATCTCCGCCGGACGCTGATACATCTCCATCTCGAGCTCCTGTCGCATCATCTCCACTTTCTCCGAGTCTTTGCGAATCGAGACACGCATCTTGGCGATCTGCCGGCGTTCGCCTTTCAGCTGCAAATTTGGAGGAGTTTTTAGAGATTTTCGCTCAGAATCCTCACCATATCGTCGCAAAACTTTCTTAAAAGCGTGAAAGCGTTGCTGGACCGTTCCAGACGCATCTCCTCGGACATGTCCACCTCGTCCCAGAGTATCGAGAGATGCCGCATCGTGTTGCGGACCTTCGTGTCGAGTGTCGAGTACGGGTCGGCGTAGCTGCGTCTGAAATGATTTTTGGGTGAAAATCGATTAAAAATTTGCGATTTATGGACTAGAAAAAATTTGACTCAAAAAATTGCATTTTTCAATGCAAAACCAACCTCCTAGACATGTTTCCAGTGAGCCTTTTGTGATTTTCGAGTCGATTTGATCGATTTCTTGATGGTTCTCTGGAAAAAATATAAAAGATTTTAAAATTTACAATAATTGAAAGAAAGAAAAATCGACGAAAATTCGTTTCTCGATGGGAAATCGATCGTTTTTCGGTGAAAACTAGGTCGAAATTTGCATTTTTCACTTGGAAAACCCGCGAAAATCACTCGAAATGCCGAACAAAAGCAATAAATCACGAGAATTGGGCTGAGACATTCGATATTTGGCACGTCGCCAACTTTGCGCAGTTCGAATTCTCGTTTCTCGCGGGTGAGGATTTCTAGGCCACGGCCGCACGGCCGCCTGGATTTTGCGCGCGCTTTTTGAATTGGGTTATTTTCTTGGCTGTTTTTCTCGGCTCATTATCGCCAATAAATCAAGATAGAAAGCTGAAAATTGTATTCCAGATAAGAATAATTTAAAATTATGATGACAATTCGCTGAAAAACTTCAAAACTGAGAATTGATATCTTTATTCGCCCAAATTGCCACAAAAAACTATGTAAAAAAAAAAGAATTTTCAACATTTTTTCAATTCTTGACAAATCATCTTCGGTGGCACATCCTTCTTGATCATCGTGACCATCACATCGACTTCACGCTCTCCGTAATCCTCGCAGAGGTGTTCGGCGGTGACAATTGGGACTTCTGGAAGAGGAAAATTTGAATGCGGGGACTAGAAAATCGGATTTTGGGATTCTAGGCCATCAGGTTGAAAATGCTCAAAATGGCCTAAAATTTGAAAAATTTCAAGAGGAAAATTTTCGAAAAATGTTTTTGCCTGAAATTTTGAAGGCGGGGACTAGGATTCCTAGGCAAAAAAGTTAGGCCACCCACCTTTCAAGCAGATCGCATCGACGTCATTCTTGGCGACGTGCCCCCCTTCGGCCAACATTTTCGCCTCGACTCCTTTGACAGTGGCGACGCAGGTGATGCAAGCCAAAGTGGCTTGCGATGGAGGGACGACGAACGCCTGCGTGGAGATGAGGACGCTGACGAGAAGGATGATGGATGCGCGGAACATTCTGAAGAATTTTGAATTCCCGGGGAAATTTTCAATTTTTTGAGACCAAAATCAAGGAAATCGGGTGAAAATGAGGAAAGTTAGAGGGGTTTGAAATTTTTGGACAAAAATTTTAGATTTTCAAAAAAAAATTTAGGAAAATTTAGGGAATTTCGAAATCCAAGCTGAGCATCAATACAGCAAACGTGCTCCATTGACAGCTCGATTTTCTTCAAATTTTCATTAGAGCGCGCTTTCAACAAGCCCATTTTAAAGCACCCCCATTTTCACTGATTACAAATGCGCTCTGCTGCAAACATCAGAGCGCGTTTGCAGCAGAAAAGTTGCAAACTTGCTCCATTGAGAAGCGATTTCGAATTTTTTGAACGAAAAAATTCAAAAAATTTTCGAAAATTTTCAACGTGAACCCTCCATTTTTCTCAAATTTTTGGCTATAAATACCCGAAAATTTTAGTCCACACTCAGTTTTCAAAACAATCCAAAGTTCCCAGCGTATTTGGATTTGATCTACCTGGCTAACAATGAAGTATCTTCTTCTCATCGTATGTTTTCAAATTGCGCGCTGAATTTTTCACAAAAATCGGCCGAAAAATGATAATAGTAATTTTCGCGCGCTTTTTTTGCGTTGGTAGATCAAAAACGCGATTTGATCTACCAACGTAGAAAAAAGCGCGCGAAACCGATTTTTTCCAATTTTTAGCGCGAAAAAATTCAAATTTTTTTTCAGTTTTTCTTGATGATCTTCTCAACCATCTCGGCTCAAGTCTACGATTTCGTGGGACGTCGTAAAACCCGTTTCGAGTGTTTCGACGACTCGGATTGCATTAGCAAACGTTGTATTCTCGATAAATGCGCTAAGCAATAAATCGATAATTTTTTGATTTTGTTTTTTTTGTTGTCAAAGGAGCGAGTTTTGAACAAACCTCGTTCGAATTATCAATACAGCGCATTTACAACGTCATCTAGCATATTTAAATGATAAAAAGCGAAGAATTGTCAATGGAGCGCACTTACTGACGTCAAAAATTCAAGTTTCTCGTCGAAAATTTTATATTTGTTTCGTGAAAAAAAAAAGAATTCTAAAATCTTGAAAATCAAAAAAGAAATATGTCCCCTTCCTCTCCTATCAGTACCCCTTTTATATTATCCAATATTCTGGTGGTCTGATCCCAAAAATTTCAAGTTTCGTTGAATTTTCCGTTTCTTATCTCTTATCAATCGAAAAAAATTCCAACTTTTTTTCTCTTAATTTCGACAGCTCCGGTAATAAGAATAGACAACCAACTTGAGTCTTGATTTCTATTCTTATCATCAACAGATAATAGTGATTGGAGAAAAGAGACAAAGTGCACTTTTTTGTTTTTTGATGCTACAGTATCCCCGAAATCAGACATTTGACTTTTTGAACTTTTTCTTTGGCGGGAAGTTTTTGACTGACTGATTCTGATGAATTCGGCCAAAAAGCATTCCGAAAATTTTCCCCAATTTTTTGGCCCAAAAATCTGAAAAACTCGGTTGAAAATGAGTCAGTGAATTTTTCGCGCCTATTTCAGCAATGGTAGATCAAACAAGGAAAACGCGGATTTTTGATCTACCTGTAATTTGAAAATGGCGGTCGAATTTTTGCGCGGAAGATGGAGCGTGTTGTCAACACAGAATTTTTGAATTTTTTCGAAAGATTTTCGAAAATTTGCTGAAGATTCTGAAGAATTTAAAAATCTTTATTCACTCTTCAATCTTACAAAAAATAGCTTAAAAAAGCAAAAAATCGATAATCGATCGAAAAATAGGCAAAAAAATATATCAGAATTCAGATGGCTCCAGCCTCCTGGAGCAGTTTGGCGAGTTTTCCGTTGTTCGCGGCGGCCGCCGTGTCGTCGCCGCCTCCGAAGAATTTTCCGTTGATGAAGACACGTGGCACCGAACGGGCTCCGGTCAGCGACTGAAAATTGGAATGGATTATGAAGGTGGCCTAGAAACACCCAAAACTAGGTCATCTTGGGATTCCTAGGCCATGAGTAAAAGACTTCTCAAAATGGCCTAGAAACTCGAAAATTGTGAAAGTTAGGCCGTCTGGCCTAGAAATCGCGAATTCGGATTTCTAGGTCATGCTTGTTTCTCAGTTCAAAATCGCTCATTTTCATCCGTTTTTCCACATTTCTGGCTCAAATTTTCTGGAATTTTCGAAGATTGGTGGCCTAGGAGAAAGTTAGGCCACCAAAAAAGAGCTATAGAATCCTTACTCCAAGATAGTTCTGAATCTCATCGCAATCCTTGCGCTCGTCGATTTCGATCCATTGCAAGGCGTCCGGCTTGACGCTGACCGAGTCGAGGGCGGCACGAGCCTGGAAGAGAAAATTTGAGAATTAAGGGGGACTAGTTTTCGCAGGATTTGGGATTCTAGGCCACTGTTGACTTTGAGAGGTTGGTGGACTAGTCTTCTCTAAGCCTGGTTTTCTAGGCCATGGATCACTTTTGGGTCATTTTTAGCCAACTTTGCGGGCTAAAAACCCCGAAATTTGGATTTCTAGGCCGTCAGTTCATTGGAATTTTCGGTGGCCTAGAAATCCCCGATTTTCAGGGTTCTAGGCCAGCAATTACTTTTCAGTCTTTTCTGGCTCATTTTCGGTCAAATTTTCAAGATTTTTTTTCCCAAAAATTTCTGGTTTTCACCTTATGGCAATATGGACAGTAGGACTTGCTGAAGACGACCACCTTGTGGGATTGGAGAAGTCCGTCGACGAATGCCTTCGACATTTTTTGAGATTCTGAAAATTTTCTTTTTTTCCGGGATTTTGGGTGAAATAAACGGAAAATGGAAGACAACTTCAAAAAAAAGGAGGAATTGACAATGGAGCGAGTTTGTAATCATGATGGTCTTTTTTTTTTTTTTTCTGAAAAATTGAGTTTTTAAAAAATTTTT
>LR545002.1:0-70988 GCA_900536305.3 Caenorhabditis sp. 40 LS-2015 | reverse complement strand
TTATCAGGGGAGCAAGGATTACCCTTCTTGTGGACAGGAATGACGAATGAATGTTTCCAAGAGGAGGGAACGGAGGAGGTTTCTAGAGAGCGGGTGAAGATCAAAGACAGGGGTAGAGCGAGGGGAGTGGCACACCTTTTTATAAGAAAGTAGTTGGCTGGGTGTGTGAAGAAGCCACATTTTGAGGGGAGTTTTTCTAGCGTACGTTCGACTATCCAAGGAGGGAAATATTCATCGGCGAGGAGAAAGGGCCAAGAAGGTATATTGGATTTGGAAGATTTAGACGGTATGTTTGAAAGATGAGCAGGAAAGTTGGCGCGAAAGGTTTGTGCAAATAACGAGGCTTTGTCTGCATCAGAGGTGACGAGTTGGTTTAGATTCTTGAGGGGTGGAATAGAAGTAGCGGACTTTAGGCGTTTGGAGATCAGATTGCGGGCTTTACTGGAGTTGGGAATATTCAGGAGGTGTTTCTCTTTGATTGAGTTAGAATGTTTTATTTTAAGGGAGAGAACGTTGATTTGTCTACGTAGCTTAGAGATGAGATTAGGAGAAGATGAGGTTTTGCCTTTAAGTGTGGCAGTGCCTTTAAGTGTGGCAGAACCTTTAAGTGTGGCAGAGCCTTTAAGTGTGGCAGTGCCTTTAAGTGTGGCAGTGCCTTTAAGTGTGGCAGAAACCTTGGTGTTCGTCTTTCACTTCTTCCAAGTACACTTTTCCTTTTGCTTCGCATCCGTCGTTGGGTAAAATGGGCGTGAAAAGAAAGAATGATGGGCGGTGCACACATACGCACATCTATATTTTTATTCAATTTATTTCGGAGCCTTTCCTCCTGGCAGACGCCTTCACACATCGGAAGAGAAAGAGACAACAGGGAGGGTCTTCCCGAAAGAACTGAGAATATGGAAGAAGAATGGGAAGACGAAACACATATTCGGCACCAATTTTCGGTCGGCTCTCGACTGGTCCGATGGGAAAACCAGTTTACAGCCATATCTCTTTGTAACTCTAGGTACTCGTATATATTTGTGATAAATTGAATATGGGAGAGGATGGAGGTCCCAAAAGTATCTCTAATATCCGAGAAGGATATTTTGAAAAGTTGAACACACTTTTGCAAATTGGAAGATGTGCAAGTTTATATTTCAGAACTCACTAAAGTTTCTGAACCTGTGAGCATCTGGAAGTGGTTATTTCATGTCTAATTCTAAACGGAAAACTTTCCTAATTTAAAAACTGTTGAAGGCCTGCGCACATCCTAAACTCATAATTCATAATTTGAGGTCACGTAGGTTTACTGTCCAACTTACCGCACCTTCATCATTTTTCTCCCTTCCGCCTAACCGTTCCCACACTTTATGATCACCTCATTTTACCCTATCTCTTTCTTCCCCTTTTTCTCTCATTTTTTCCTCTTATATCACACTTCGTATATCATCCTTTTCATCACTTGAGTACTAACCGCCAAAAAATGATTGATCACAATATTAATAATCCCCCGTTATCATACACACATTCACCATTTTCCCCCCTCGGTTCCTCTCCGTTCGTTGGCTTTTCTCACTTTTTCCCATTCAGAAATTAAGAATAAAGTGAGTATCTGAATCAAGACGAAGAGAAGGAAGAAGAAATGCGCATAATTTATTAGATACACGAACGATGCCGACTGAAAACATACGTTCCTCTTCTTTCTCTCCTCGTATTTTTCGTTCTTTGTATGGGCGGAGATTCATTTGGAAAAGAATGCGAAGAATACGAAATTCGCGAATTGTTTTTGACTCGATTCACACCACTTTACAAATTCACACTTTTTTCACGGAATTCTCAGATGAGCATAATCTAATAACTGTACGATTCTGGAACTGCAATTCTACTGTTTTGACACAATGGATCTGGAACTTTTTGGCGTCTGGAAGAATTTGAGAAAATCGAAATCTACTATTGTAAATTTTCATAATCCGAATATTCATGGGATTGTTCTCCTGTCTCGAAATGTGCATACAGTACATCAAGAATTAGAACTTTTCGAGGTACCCTTTTTTCTCGCTGAAATTGCAGAGACTGACTTTCTCGAGGAAGATGCTTTTAGTGGAACTTTGTCTTATAATCTGTTTCGCGGGGAAATCAGTCCTACAGGTTCAGAATCTGAAGTTGAAAACGGAAAAAATGCCTATTGTTATTGCAGATTCTGAATCCTTTAACCTCGTCTCAGGTTATGAGAAAAAGTTCAACTGAAGGATCAGCGTAGTCAATTTTTTTTGTTGTTTCTAGCACAATACATTTGGACACAGAAACCGTCTTCAGTATATATTTTTGAGCAAATCTTCTATTCTAGGTTAAATTTCGTCAAGAATTTCCAGAATCCAAATCAAGAACATAGTCCTTAATCACCTCCTCCATTGTTTTCATAAGAAAAGCGACTACTGCTCAGTAGTTTCCCTGACCCACTTCCTCTTCTTAATCCCAATATTTGCATACCACCTTTCGGTTTGTCAATATTTCATTAGCTGTTTGTGTTGCCATTCGCGGCCAAATGCCTTTACCTCTTTCGGTTACCACACCTTCTTTCTTGAGAGTGTATCAAATTTGCAGAATCCTTCACAGAGGTTTCTCGAAAGGAACCTCCCAAAGTTCACTTTCACTAATCTAATATCGAATATTCAATCCTAATATGACCTTATTAAACCAATTGATTCTTCCCCCTTCTCTCTTAACTTTGTTCCAGAGTCTTACCGCCTCTGGCCAAACTGCTCCTTCTTCCCATTCCAAAAACGTCCCCTCTTCTTCTTCGTTCAGTAATCCCTTCTCTCAACTTCTCCTTCCCGAGCACTCCATTCCTGTCACATACACGCCTTCATAATCGTTTTTGATGGGTCCGATGGACTTCTCCCGGACGTTTCTCTTTTGTCAAAATTGCCTAGATTACAACTATACTCGCATTCACATTCACACCGTAATCCCTGGTCTCGTGCCGCTTCTATCATCTAGTTTGGTGAACTTGCATCTACTACTGTAGCATTTTGGGGTCTTCTTTATAAAATGAATCATTACATAAAATGCCCTCTGTACCTAGCACCCAACTCCTTCTACTCACACATCTGTTGCCCTTCCATTTCTCAGCCGTTTTTCCTCTTTTCTCAACATTCGAGAACATGTGTTTTACATGTTTTATGTGCTCTGATGGCCCTCCCTGCTCCTCCTCCTCCTCCCGACACACACCGTTTCCATCGAGTCATTCGTATGAATTCCTGACGAAACACATGTATTCGAGAACTTCCCCATAGGTGTTTGTATTGTTTTACGATCCAATTTTATCCACTTCACACAACTGTTCATTGTCGGTTTTATGACCGTTTAATAGTGACTGTATGTGCGTTCGAATGGCCAACAGTTGCATTGTAAACCGTTTGAGACATGACGAAAATGTAGACAACGTTTGTTGCAATTTATTCTCACCATCTTTTTTTGTGTAAAATTTTAGATTATAACGCTTTTTTTTCGGAGGCCTTGATTTGAAAGTGAGTTTGAGATTCCTCGAATGCGTGGGTTCCACAAATAGTAACAATCTGGGCCGAGATAAAACCGACTCTGCAGATTCAGAATCTGATATGAGAATTGAAGATATGCTCACGAGATTCGGGTTATGGCCTCGCAAAGTTGAAAACCGGATGACTATAGACCGGTGGGGGCCAGGTCTAGGTGGGGCTGAGACCTTTTTTGTCCGTTCCAGTTCGGGTAGCTCCAGCGGTCCCATTCACACCGAATGCAATAACTTGATTTCAGAATGCAATAACTTGACTTCTGAATCCAGAGTCGGAAAATTCAAATTTTTGAAACTAGACCAACTTTAAGAGGTTATAACTGAAATCAAATGAGAACTTTGTCGTTACAGAATCTGAATCTGTAGGGTAGATTGTATCTTGGGAGCATATTATAAGAAACAACCAAGTCAACCACCCAAGAAACTTCCTTTAAGGGGACTGCTTGAATCCGGCGGCAGATGACTTCTGAAATCTTGAAACAAAACTGTAGGTTCGGAAACTCCTACTTTTTGAAACTTCGAGCTTCTCACAAAACTGGCTTTTCCCAAAACCTTCAAACGATTAAAAATCCTTCTTTGTTTTTTCAAGTCACCTTCGGAAATCCCACCTCCCCAGTCTTCTCCTCCCTATTCTCTTCATTTTCTCGTCTTTTCGCCTCCTTATTCATTTTCGAAACAATAGAAACATTTCTCTTAGAAGATGTATATCTTCCTCGACTCTTTTTCTCTTCTCTCTTCAAGCTCTTAGTTTTCCAGATTCTCTTTGTCTTATTCGCTTTTTGTTTTCTTTCTCAGTGAATGTGTATTTGGAAATTTGATACAGTGTTTTTACTGAGGATTTTCCCCCTGCTTTTCGGCGGATTTGTCGTTGTTTGTCGTCCTCTTTTTGCTACCATTTATTTGCACTAATTGCCACTTTTTCGAGGTTATTATTGCAACAAAATATCTTTCAATGAGTATCCAACTACATCTTTTAGTGTTTTTGGATTATACTAAACGTATCCACTAAGCAATCGTACATCTGGTGGTCATTCTAATAAAAATTCTTTTGATAGGTTTTCGGAATTCGAGTTTGAAATTGAAACTTTTCTCATGTCTCCTCCCATTCTGACACTAAACCCTTCGGAAGCATTCTAACTTTTTTTCTTCAGTGCAAAAATAGGTTTCAAATCACTATTCATACTGGATCCTTTGCTGAAAAGCAATGACTCGTCGACTTCCTCGATGAGTGTCACGTTCAAGTCGATGGCTCCCGTGTGCGAAGGAGAGCCATGCATTCGGAATGGCTCCGGCGGTGGAGCAACTGTTCATTTCAGACAGGGTAATGGTTCTTTCTTGGATTGCGTTTGCTCATTCTTCAAAGTTTCAGAATCGCGACGTAGAAAATCAGATTTCGCTCGAAAATGTATCGCAGTTATTCTACTCCATGCAATATTTCTGTTTGCTATTCTAGCAGCCCTAATAATCGGGCATTGGATATCAGAAGAGAATCAGAAATTGAATAATCGAACCATGGTCAGTTTCTGAACGTTGTGTGTCTTTCTGAGGAGTCTCATCTAACCTAATTAACAATTCTCCCTTCCTCATTAACTCTCAATTAACACTCTCCGCCCATTCCAGTTGAACTTCACTCTTGCCGAAGCCTACCTTTTGGAAGCCACGTACACAACCTCAACGGCGACTCCAGAATCCTTGAATCATCATCACACGCGTCTTCTAACGACGTCTTCTGCACTGGGACCTTTGAAGAAGAAAGCGCCGCCACGAGTCGTCGAGAGACTAATCCCGGTGTGTACTCATAACTTTTTGCGTTTGGTTTTTCTCACGAAATGTTTTAAAAGAATGGGAATCCGCATGACTGGGAGAGAAACGCGAAAAGATTGCGGGGAAAATGGGTTTTTTTTCGAGAGGGAGGGTTTAGGAACCAAAGTGAATGGGGACTTTATGGGAGGGAAAGTTTTAAGTTCACCATTAGGGATTTCTCAACTGAAGTAGTTTCAGATCCATTTCGACTTTCTTGCAGTAATAAACTTTTTGGTATGATAGTAATTGCGTTCAATTCTTAACTTTGATTTCGTATTTCCTCTGATAGCCAGTCAGCACAGGCTTCAAATAATGTCCTGAACCCTAATCAACCTTTGCAGCTAAAGGTTTTGAATTCAATATGAAACCTCCCAATTCTCGCAAGCGAAGTCTCGTTTACCCGAAGTTTGAAAATTTCTAATTCCGAAAGAATAGTTTTCACTTCTCCAAACACCTAGTAGAAAAAAGCATAAATCTTGATTTTCTAATTGGCAGATTATGTTAATAGGTTTCCGTGTCACTATGACGAATTATACTGTCAATCACCACCCATCCAACTATTTCCCCTCTGTCTCCGATTTCACTCATTTTACCCATTTCGCATGCAAATTACTGCCGAAAACCCGCAAAAATGGCTAACCTCAAGGACACCCAGATTCTCACTGTAATACGATTATGCTAATACTTTTAGGTTTGTGTCAACTGACCCACGGGGGGTTTTGGTAAATGGGAACTGAAGAGACGATGAGAAAACTGAAAAAGGGAAAGTAAATGAATGTTTTCAGCTAGAAAAGAAACGGAACTTCACGATATCCGATGTGTTCCCTCCGCCAGCCGATGGGGGATTTGGAATTGCTGAGCAACTTCATGCGGTTAGAGCTAATAAGATGTCAACTGATGCTCTACTGGTTCCACTACCTTTGTACATTTTACCGTATCACTATGATCTGCAGGTGAGACGGCTTCTCGATAAATGTATCCACACCTGAAATTCTTGCAGCTGGACCTTTCCCAATTCGACAGTTCTCTTTTCATCCGTGTCAATATATCCATCCATTTGGAGAGTTATGGTAACTCGACTGAAGATGAAATCCAATTCCATCTAGGACCAAACATTAAAATCGAAAGAATGAGATTGAGGAAGGATGGAAAGAAGTTTTATGCCAAAACATTCAAACGAGAAGAGTCCAAAAAACTCGGCAGGATTTCGTTGAGAGAGCCACTTCAAAAAGGGAAATACATTCTCGAGATGTCCTATAACATGACGATTTGCGATGAAGATGTGGATGGAGTCAGATGTTCTCTCGATAGCTCAACCAACTCATCTCTGAAATCGACCAGTTTCACGACTAAATTCGAACCAACTCTAGCAAGAGCATTCTTTCCATGTTGGGATGAACCGGGAATCAAGGCGACATTCAATATCTCCGTGAAGCATGACAAAAAATATACAGTTCTATCGAACATGCCGCCAATCGAACCATCTCGTGTGGTAGATTGGAACGATCCGTTCAAAACTACGGTGTTTCAACCAACTCCTCCTATGTCTACTTATCTTCTTGCTTTTGCAATTGGTACGTTTCACTGGAAAAGAAATCACTTTAGAACTTTCATAATTTCAGGTGAATTCGTGAAGCTGGAAACTAGAACCGAGCGTGGTATTCCTGTGACTGTCTGGACTTATCCTGAAGATGTGATGTCGATGAAGTTCACTCTAGAATACGCCCCAGTGATTTTTGATAGATTGGAAGATGCTTTGGAGGTGAATTTAAAACTGTGTTTCAGTTCAAACAGTTAATTTTCAGATCCCTTATCCGCTTCCCAAAGTTGATCTCATCGCGGCACGTAACTTTCATGTTGGAGGAATGGAGAACTGGGGACTCATTGTGTTTGAGTTCGCTTCGATTGCATACACTCCACCAATCACAGATCATGTTAACGAGACAGTTGATCGAATGTATAACGAATTCAGAATCGGAAAACTGATTGCTCATGAGGCGGCTCATCAATGGTTAGTACTTGGAAGGCCTCTGATCTTTCAACTTTTCCTTTTAGGTTCGGAAACTTGGTCACAATGAGAGACTGGTCGGAACTGTTTCTGAATGAGGGATTCGCCACGTTCTATGTCTACGAAATGATGAGTTCCGAGCGGCCCCTAACAGCTCAATTTGAGTATTACGATAGTCTCGCTGCTCTTGTTTCTGCACAAAGCGAAGAAGACCATCGTCTCTCTTTGGTTCGAGAACTAGCCACCGAATCTCAAGTGGAATCGTCATTCCATCCTACGAATCTCTACACAAAAGGATGTGTTTTGATAAGAATGCTCCGAGATTTAGTCAGTGACTTTGATTTCAAAGCGGCCGTTCGGAGATATCTACGAAAGAATGCTTTTCGATCAGTGTCCAGAGATGATCTATTTGCGAGTTTACCAGCATATGCGGATCATGGGGCAGAGCAAGAGAAACTGAGCTATGTTCTGGAAGGATGGTTTGTGAATGAAGGACTCCCGGAGATCACCTTGATGTAAGTTGTGAGATTTTGGACTTTTGGAGAGAGTTGTATTTTCAGAAGAAACTATGATAACGAAATGATGACGATCAGTCAGAAGAAGACAGTGCATCATGAATATAGGAGTTTTTTGAAAGATAGAAAAGTAACCGGAGGTGCAAGATTCAGGTAAATAGTTATCTTCAGATTCTTCAAATTAGTTTTTTGAATGATTCCAGAGCCAGTAGAAGTGCTGAAGATGGCTCCACTCTTTTCGATGACACCCTGTTTGAGGGGTATATTGAAAGGAGGAAAGATAAGAGAAGAAAGCATAGACCTGCTAGAAGGAAGGCATCTACTCCTCCCCCAATCAGTCCAATCATGAGAAGAGATGAATTGAGGAAACCGCGACGAGTTGGAGCATCACAGGACTTGTGGACTATACCCATCACCTACATGTTCGGATCATTGAAGACTTCCGAAGGACAAGTTATCAGAGAATTTTGGCTGAAAAACCGAACAGTCTCATTTGGAGACGCAGAGATATCTCCGAACCAGGCAGTTCTTGTGAATCCAGAATGGAAGTATCCGTATCGGGTGAATTATGACCTTCTGAATTGGAAACTTCTCGCCAGATCTTTGCATCAGAATCATCTGGAAATCAACGAAAAATCGAGAATGCAATTGATCCTGGATGCTGAGTATTTCCTGTCGAACTCAGTGAACCCCCACCTTTATCTCTATCTTCTTGGATATCTTGCTCACGAGACGAAAATGGAAGTCATGCTTTTCGGAATCGACGCTGTCTACAGATTCATAGACGTTTTCAAGGCGACACAACTTAACAAGGCTATTTTGATTTATTTCGAGCCAGTGATTTCCCAAATGGATCATTTGTTGAACGAGAGTCAAGTAGATGCTGAAACGGCTTCGTTATGGTTGGTTCGACCTGAAAGACTGGCAAAGTTGTATCAAATGAGATGTGCTGCCGGGCTACCATCATGCAAAAACGAGTATTATGTAAGTTAAAAATATGAATCAGTAATAATCGAACTCCTTTCAGACCCAAAAATGGTCCCGCTCACCGGATGAGTGGACAGAAGACGTGCACAAACAGGTTACGGCAGTGTGTCATCAACTGTTCACTACCACTCCTGATGACGTCAAGACAGTGGTAAAAAAAACGAAAAGACTTTTTCCTCAGGATGATTGTTATTTCAGCAAGAACTACTGGACAGTCGTCTTCAATCTTCTGGAGCCAAATGGGCACTGACTGTCCAACTTGCCGCATGTTCACACGATCAGAAACTGTTAAGAAAAACAGCCCGAGAGATTGTCAGCACAAAGAACGCAGCTGTTTATGCTTCTGCCCTTCAGGTAATAGAGAGAGCGATAACTAGACCAAGACAATCCAAGTTTTTCTTCAGTCTGACTTCTCTTTGCACTATAATCCCACATTCCGGAAGTATCTGTGGTCAGAGATATCCAAAATGAGTACGTTCGAGAAAACGGCGCTGTTCTCCACAAACTCCACCAACATTCTTCCAGCTTCCAGAATTATTTTGCATTCTGTCAAAACTATTGATGAATTGCAACAGGTATCAGTGATCAAGATTCTTGGAATAATAAAGAAGGGTTTTTTCCAGATTCGTGGTCTCCTCACCAACTGGGGACCACTTCTGACTCTCCACTTCGAGTATCTCGAAAGATATCTGCTTTGGGTTTCCAGTGTGTCTCAAGGTGTCCTTCATCAGTTTTTCGCCGCAGATCTCTCTAACTTTTAAATTCACACCTTTTCTCGACTTTAGTTTGGCTTAATTTCACTTTTTTTCCTCTAACGGGTTATCATCCATCGGGTCCTTCACATTTCCATGTCTTTCTATAAAACCTCTGTAAACGAAATATTCAGTACTGTAAGCTTATCTCATTTTTCGGTTTGTGCAATAAATGTTTGAATTGAAATTCATTGTTTCAAGTATGATGTTCTATATACATCTCACCCGCAGAAATGTATCTGTAGAGTCCTATACAAGAGTTTAGTTGAGCCTCAAGCTCAAAACTTAAATGATCTTCATTATCTTTGGGTTTGAATGAAACTTTTGTCGTTTCTGCGCGTTGTTTTTTTCTATTTGCGCAACGTTTCTGGCAGCCAGAAAAAGTGTCAGAAAACGAGACAGTGAGCCAAGAGAAACATGATGGATATCCGGCAGATCAGGCTGCTCTCTTTATTTGTACGCCTAAACTGACGGAATCGGAGGAAAGAAAACGAAACTCGTCTCGGTGTTGTTTTTTTTTTCAATTTCAACAACATATCCCATTCCCACCTTTTTCGGCGCATTAGATTCCTCATTTTTGAACGAAACACTTTACGAATATTCTGGTGTTTTTGTCATTACAATGGACAAAACTCATAAACTTGCGGTTTTCATATCCATGTGTGCCTTCGTATTCAGGTTGGTTTTTCAGTTTTCTTTTTCATAAAAAATTCTGTAATAGAACCCCTAACTGCAACTTTGACCAAGCCTACAGTATGGAGCAGTAAGATATACAACTTGATAGTTTTGAATGAAAGATCGTTGAAAATTGTCAGCTTTGAGCACCTGACAAAGTAATCTCCAATAACTAGACTTTGCTGAAAGTTGGTGGAGTTTCTGAGCAAAGCTAGAAATTCATCTTTTGTGGAGTAATTTTCTGAAAACCTCCCTCAAGACTGTTGGATCGCGTACAGTGACATGACCTCTATATTCACTATTTTGGACGTCTGTTCTTTATCTTGACCTGGCACTTTGAACCGTTTTCAAGAAAAGTTGTTAATTACAAAGCAAAGATAGGAAGTTTCTCAATAAATTAAACAATTTTCAAAACCAATGAGGCGATTGGAAACTTTTCCACTTGCTCAAAGTTATCGATTCGCCTATTCTTCTAAAAATTGGTAAGTTCAATAAGCAACTTTACAATTAAATATTTACTTTGTAATCAACCACTTTTCCTGAAACCGGTTCTCGAGTATGGCAGATCGAGATTAAGAACAGACGTCCAAAAAGTGTGCAATTTGAGGTCGTCTGCGCCAACAGACTTGAGGGAGGTTTGAATCACTCTCAATTGGACTTTCTTTGAATCTATAATATTTTCATGGCAGTATCTTCTTCACATTAGTCTCCGGTTTTTCCGAATACTGGGCACGCGCGGAAGTTATTGATACGAGAAAGTTCCGACATGCTGGCTCAGTTCACACCGGAATTTTCATTGGAAACCGAGAAGTAGATTTTGGACAAGGCGGAGTCAATACTCGATTCACTGGTAGGTCTATCGGTTTTCCACAGAGAAATCAAGTAACTTTCATTTTCAGTGTTCAGTGAGCTTCAAGACGGAACATCGTTCTTTTCTCGAACCGTCTGGATTTTCTTCTTGTTTTTCGAAGCAATGTCTCTGATTTGGTCCATGATCGGAGTTGTTACATGTGTCTTTTCGATGACTTCTCTGGCTGTGGATATTTCTGTTGCTGGTCCGAATGGAATTTACTTGTGGAGTTTGCTATCCTGTAAATATTCATTTGAGTGAAAATTGTAGTCACATTCATTCCAGCTGTATCCCACGGAGGAGCTCTCGCTCTCTTCTACTCCCAGTTCCAGTCCAGTTTCAAAATCTCGATGCTTCTTGAAGAACATCATGACATTGGATTCACCACTTTCAACCAAGCAAGTCTGTCTTATGCCTTTTATATGTCTCTGTGTGCACTTTTCGCTCTTTATATCCCCCCATTGACATTGGTTGTTTTCACGGAAAAGTTAACGGTTCGTAGTAGATCGAAGACTCCAACTAACTTTGATCCCACACTCATGTTGTATTGAAACTCTTTGTTTATCATCTAATTTATTTGTCATTTATTTCTGAAATGAAGTTGATCCTATCTATACGAATGTGCAACTTTTCTTCCAATACATTCCGATCACTTGTCACATGACCCCATTTATCTTCTCTTTTCCACCCAATTCACCTCGTTTCTCCCACTCAAAAGCGTAGCGTTCTGACCTTTGCCGCTGATTGATTGAGACGAAAAACGAGGATGAACCTAAAATTTGTGTTTCGAATAAGTTTGCAAAAAAGAGGGAGGAGTGGAAAACGGGCACCTGTCATGATGTCCCGTCGTCGAATGGAGCATCACTTCAGTTTGGAGAAACGAACTAAAGCGAAATGAGATTCTGGCATCTACTTCTTCTTGTTATTCTGTTCTTTGGATCCGGGTTTGGATCAGATTTGGTATAGTTTTTTTTTTTAAAATCTTTCTGAATAATAGACAAGGTCTTTCTGAGTACTCTACAAAAGTGCGGATTGTGCGTGATATGTATAAAACTGCTGAATGAATAACTCTAGAATGTTCTAATCTTCAATATCAGATAGTTTTCTCAATTTATTGAAAGTTTGTCAGCACTATGCATCTGAAAACGTTTGTCGGCTCCTCCAGATGAATGTTTTTCATAATCTAGAAGGCGAAACCAAGTGCACATATGAAATGAGCTACCGTATTTTGAAAATGAGTAACGCAGGTCTATCAGGAGGAATACGGGTCCTACCTCAAACAACATGAGTATTCAGCTAATTTTTATTTTGGAATCCGAATCTGGAGAGTCGATTTTACCTTGGGCTATACTATGAGAAAAAGTTCCCTAAATAACTTTATCCCAATTTTCAGGAAGGGTCTGGATCGGGAGATGTTGATGATGCTCCTGAAGAAGTGATTCTCAAAGCTCAGAACATCTTGAACGCCGTCCCATCAGAAGCCAGCGGTGCCGAGATCGAAGCTTCCGGAGAAGACGTCCAAACTTTCTTCTTCTAACTTCTCTTTTGTTATTTCCAATTCCTATTGAATCATCAAATTTTTCTCTGTTATCAATCAACACTGCCATTTTGTTCATTTCATATCCTAATAAAATTCTTTAAACTTCCAGCCGGTCAAAATTTTCAGAGAGGAAAAGGGGACTTCAACAATGGAAATGTGTACCTTTTGTTATTTGAACGAGAGAATAGAAACTGTCCTCTAGCACCTCATTAACTCTGATAAATTGTATTTTCCTCTTGAAACATCCGGTTTCTACGCCCACTCACAGTACACTTTAAGTTCATATAAAAGGGGTCTAGGTCCTTGAAATAAATCATCATACTGCACTATGCGGTCCGTCTTTTGTCTCTCCGTTATTCTTATCATCAACTATGCTTCGGCAATTCCTGGAGCTCAGAACTACGTGGCACCATCCTCGAATTCAACTAGAGACGTTCGCCAAGCAGAAAATCTGAAAAACTTGGAAGATGTTCTCGCTGAACGTCCAGATGACTCCGAAGATGTCGGTCCACTGGGAGAAGTTCAACTGGATGTTGAAGAAGAAGACATCGGAGAAGTTGCTCAGCCAAAAGTGAGAGTCAGAAGAGGATACAACAATAGAGGTCAACAGAAAAGCCAACCTAAGAGTAAACATGTTGGAGGACAGAGCAGTAAGCTGGAAAATATGAAGGCTTGAATTAGAAGTAATATATTCAGATAGCAAGTATGGTAGTAGTGGGGGAAGTGGCAAGTACGGTAGTGGCCAACAACAGCAACAGCCACAACAGAGCCAATACGGTCAGCAGCAGAGCAGCGGAGGAAAGTACGGAGGAGGACAACAACAAGCAAGTCAAGGAGGCAGGGGTGGATATTAATCATTGTGTATAAATAGTGTATAAACCTGCTGTTTTCCGATTTGTCTCAGAGGAATATCAGTTTCATAATCGCATAAAATTTATGTTTACAACTTGTCTTTCCGTTTGAACACAATCATGACCGCATTCGCAGTGCAATTTCACGTTCCATTCTGTTTGCGTTTGCCTGGTGCATGCAGCAGGCTCAAATGGTGAAACTTTTTCCGGTTTCAGAAAATTGGAAGATCAACAATTTATTTTAATTTTGACTGAAACGCGCGCTAAATTTTGCACCATTGAGACCGAGCGTTACCAACAGGTCGAGCGCGCTTCGCGTTTCCCTCTCCATCCAATTTGGCGATGAAATTTGTCCAAAGCCTGAATTTTCCGAAAGAACTGATAAATATTGCAATTTCAAATGACAACATATTTCTTTTTGAAGTGCTTTTCTTCTTGCCTTATTTTTTGTGTTTCAACACATTGATGAGACATTATTTTTCTGCGAAACCGTTTTTCAGTGCGCGATTGCGAAACCCGAGCGATCGAGGGTCTTGCGCCGCGGCCGGCATGTGCTTTGACACACGGCGAACGAGTGTGACCGTAGAACGCATGCGCCTTTGAATGCTCTCGTTTCTCTGTGGCTCTCGTTCGTCATCACGCGTGTGGGGCTTCCAGAGGTCTATCACGAATTCGCATTCGTTCGATTTTCAATAAAACCACCGGGAATCAATACTTTCGAGACGAGCGATGAAACCTTATGAGACGTTTTTCACTGCGCGAATCGAACGTTTTAAGCTCGATGCTGAAATAATAAACTTCTTCCTTTGAGATGCTATCAGATAAGATACCGACTCTTTTCTAGTCTGAAAGTGATTAAATCATGGCAAAATTTCTTTCCTCTATACTTTAGTCGAATTTCTCGCTGGAATTGGAAAACTAAGCAAAATTGGTTTTGCAGATTGGCGCCGCGTTTCTGCGAGAATCGAAACCGACGATCAACATCTCAAAATCATACTTCGAAAATCAATATTTGTAAATATAGACGTCCGTCGGACAAGAAAACATCATTGAATACATCCACGGGTTTTGACTGATTCAAAAATGAAGATAGAGGAAGCAGAGCCGAGCTCAAGCTCGAGCTCCGTCGGACTTGATATGCCACCAGCAAGTGCAGCTCTACTCAAAACTATCAAAGAGACTGTAAACGACGAAGAATTCATTGCTGCTATCAATAAAGGACGGGATGTACATGCTGTGATGGGGAAAACCGAGTTGTATAAATGGACAGAAGTTCTGAACAGATGTGATGCTATCCTTGAAGGCGCAGTTCAAAAGGTACAGTGTGAATTTCAAAGCTGTTGGATCTCATTTGTTTAAAGGTAATTGTTTGATATAAAACCTTTCAGAATGAACTCGGTAACATGTTGTGTGATCATGACGCGACACTCAAAAGCAACGCAATCTCCGTCATACGCTTCACAGTTCTTCTCTTCGAGTGCACATCGTCTAGACGCATTTACAAAAGTGTCGACAGAATTCTATCACTTCTGGAAAGCACTGACATGGATTTGCTAGCAGAAGTCCTCCGTTTGTTGCAAGTCATGGGAAAGAGATCGAAGTTCTTGAGCACCAGAATACCACAAAAGGAACAACACGCTCTGGCTTCTCGCCTCACAGCTATTGCTCAATGCTGGGGAGGAAAACTGAGATCGGTCAAGATGGCAGATTGCTTGAAACGAGAACCCAAGCTTCCGCTTCTCTTCCCTTTCACCTATACGGATTCGAAACAGCGCTCGATTACAGTGGAACAGCCTAAGGTATGCTAACAATGAAAGGACTGAGAACCCGTATGTCTAACCTCTTGTTAGTTCCAGAAAGACGAATCCGTTGGCGAACTCATATCAAGGACAGTATCACAACTGAGTCCACCTGCGAGTTCAGATTCATCACCAACGCAACAGATTTCAAAGGAAGATCAGTACAGTCTGCTGTCACGCGTGCGTATGCATATTGCATTTGATGAGTGGCACCACCGATTCAAGTGTCTGATTGTTCGTCTTCTGTCGGTCAGCACACTTGTTTACTGTCGACTCGGAGGCACTGACGAAAACACAGTCAGCTCGCTTTTGTACAGTGGATTCATCGACGAAATCGTGGAGTTGTTGAAATCGGAAAGAGAAGCGGACACACAAAAAGATCATACTCTTCACGATGCCATTCAAACAGAAGCTCTCTCGACGCTTTGCTCAATTGTCACCTATGAGAAGGAGCCGAAAGTTCCGCAGATACTGGAGGCACTCTCTGCAGGAAGCTATCACGGTTTCTTGTCTGTGATGACGAGACAAATTGTGGATGAGCTGAAGAGTAGCAATCTGGGCAAGAAAGGAAAACCATCGGTTTCGTTGGCCACCTCTCTTTTCTCGTTTATATACCATCTTGCGAGCATTGAGCCTGGAGGCGATACCCTGGTTAGCTCTGGACTCACTCAGACTCTTCTCAGCGTTATTGGGTATCACGAACTTCCTCTTGACTGTATCACATTCGGAACTCGCTGTGCTCGAATAATCGATCTGTTCACAACTCTCGACGTTACCGCTTTCAAAGCGAACAATGGAATGGATATTTGTATCAACAGAGTGGTGGTGAGTATTGCAGGTTGTCAGAATTCAGAGTTTTTTTTTCAGCACGAAATCAATGAATGCCGAAAGGAACAGCCGTTCATGATTGACACCAAGTTCGATATGCCATTCGACGAAGAGCCTGAACCGGTAGACAACCAAGAACAAGATGAACAAGAAGAAGGAGGGCAAGAACCGGTGGGAAATCAAAACCAGGAGAGAGCAGAAGGCGCTGAAGGAATTGCAGTAGACTCAAGTGATGTCAATGAAACACCGATCGATGCGCCATCTAGCAACACTGTCAGTTCTACTGATCCAGCGGCCGAGAAAATCAAAGGAGGACCGTGGGAACCAGTGCAACTTACAGGAGCAACGTGTCATCAACAGAGAAGTGGACTCATCAAGGGACTGCTCACATTCATCAAGCGAGCTATTGGCGATGGACAGTTCCAGGACATCATGAAACACATCATGGAAGGCGATCTACCAGAAGCTCTGATGCATATTCTATCAAACGCGGAGTATTACTCTCCGTCTCTATTCCACCAGTCAGCACACTTGATCACCAACTTTGTTTATCAGTTTCCGGAGGAACTATCGTCTATTCAACGGCGACATGTTCCATATGTTATCTTCCAAAGTCTATTGCGCAAAGAGGTTCGTCTCACCCCGGTAAATTTTTTAAATGAAAGCAGTTTCTTCATTCTTGTTTTAATGTGAGTTTTTACAGCTCCCGAACAGCAAAGATGTTATCACTACTCTGGGAAACGTTTTCACTGCTATGTGCCTCAATGAGCGTGGTCTCCGACAGTTCAAGACCTACGATCCATTTGATCAGATTTTCCGTATTGTTCTCAGTGTCAAGTTCTTAGTTACACTACGCAAAAAGCGGAATTCTGAATTTGAATCCGCGCAAACTATTGGAAGTGCTCTTGATGACTTGATGCGACACTATCCGGATCTGAAACACGACATGCTCAAATCCGTCATAGTTATTCTGGATTTGTTGGAAGAAATCGGGAAACATCCACCAGTCGGAGTCGAATTAGTTCCAACTCTCACTAAACAAATGGCTCGTAGTATTGTTTTCTCTCCGAACAATAGCTCCTTGCTTCCGCGTGAAGCTCGTGAAGCCAGAGAGCAGATGATCCAGCGACGAGCGATGCCTGAACAAGCCGATGAACGAGTTGGAGGCGACGTTGAAGATGAACCGATGGAACTGGAAGACGGAGAAGATTCTGACGTCGACGAAGAGGATAACGAGATGTCTATGGATGAAACTTCTGGAGAAGCACCGGAGCCACCAGCTCCTAGTCCAAAACCAACAAAACCACTCGAGTATGGACCTGGAATGATGTGTGAAGATGCGAGCGGTAAAAAGATTCTGCCGATTGGAGACTACATGTTGCTCGTTGCTCGTGTCGTTGAAACAATGATGACTCAAAATCCAACAGAGGCCATCACAGAAGAATTCATTCACGGCAGAGTCATGCAGAAACTAATGAGACTGTGTCACCTTCCATGTGCTGCTGCCGACTCGGTACAAAACGCTTACCTCGGCTCCATTTCGTCCACCATAAAGCATATTGTGGTTAGTTCCGTGCGAACTTTTTCAGTTAAAATTGTTTCATCTTGGATTTTTACAGAAAGCTGGATTCCAAAGTCAAAGAGCTGGTCCTGATGCCGGCCCGAAGCTGATGTTGGCAATTGTCGAAGAATTCATAAAAACTATCAATCCTCTTTTCGAAGTCAACAACGGAGATTTCTCGTCATTGAAACAAGCGGACAACAAGAAAGCCACTATTCTGATGCATCTCGATGAGAAGTTGGTGGAGAAAACGTTGCTGGAACTCAACAACATCATTCCGACCCTTGTTCACCTCAACAAGTCTCCATTGAATGCGAGCAACTACAATCCAGCCGATCAACGGAATCGCATGTTTGAGACCTGGAAAATGCCTGAAGGAATGAAGCTTTACGGGATGCTCAGAAAGCTGTCCAGGATGCTCTGTTGGGAGTACGAACTCATTCAAACTCTCAAACCAACCATTCGGACGGCAGCTACTCAAACTGAAGGAGAGATGCTCTCTGATCAGCCAGCAGACACTCATCTCGACGTCGAAGTCTTGCCTCCATGGGACGACGAAACTGTCGCCGAACAAGAACAAAAGGAGCAAGACAAAGATGCCAGATGGAAGGAAGCAGGAGTATCTCAAGAAGAACATGATTTCTGGGCGAAGAACAAGTCCCTTCAGGATATTGTAACGAAGTGCCATTCTTCCGTCAAAGAGTTGTTGAATTCTATGGGAAAACAAGCAAATGTTCACCACCCAAGACGCATTCGTACCAGAGAAACACCACCACTGCCACTGGCAGCCACACAGTGCATTTCCATGATCTTCACTTCTATCTACAAGGACTTGAAATGGGAACCACTCGGTCCAAAGGCTTCTAATTCTCCAATGGCGTATGGTCGTTACATTGAGTTATTATCCCAACTTAACAACGCGCTGTTCGAAGGTACAGGTCGCTGTGGGAATCCTGCTCTTGCACAAAACTTCTACACATCTGGCTGTCACAAAGCCTTCTTTGAACTCTTCACCGACAAGATCATTCCATTCTTGGGAGACGTCATGCCGGAAGGAGTAGAACAGACAATGGAAGAGTGGTGTCGATTGGCTGGCAAATTGACCGATCGAAATAGTCTTGTCAGTCCTGACTCGATGCAGCCACGGCGAGATCGTTCGTCTTCGGATTTCGATTTGAACAAGTACTTGAAGTTGGTTTGCCGTGACATGTTCAACGTCTATAAGCAGTTCTTCGAGAAAATGGCACAAATGCCCGACAAGGAGTTGAAGTCGTTGAAAAAAGTTTGTGAGAGCGCTTTCTCTGTGTTCAAGGAGGTTGCGAAGAATTTGGTCGAAGAAACGGAGAATTCGCCAGCACCTGCAACTGCACCTGCACCAGCTGGAAACGCGAACGCTCCAGTTGAGGCACCGCCAGAGAACTGGGCACCCGGTGCTCCACGTCCCGCACAGCCGCCAGCCGAACCACCAGCAGCTCCACCTGCTGCAGATCCACAAGACGAAACAATAAGAATGTTGATGGATCTCGGATTCAGTCGGGACATTGTGCTTTACGCCATGGAGAACACTCGGAATGCCGACGAAGCTGCCAATTATCTTCTAGCTCATGGAAATGATGTATGTTAATGACGATGAAAACCCAATTATAACCAAAGTTTGTTTCAGATCCGGATGCGAGATGTTGTTAATGCCTTCCGTGACGAAGATGACGAAATAAGATTCGTTCTCCGAGAAGCCGGAGTCGCGGTTCCGCCTGTCGCTGCTACGCCAAGCGCCGATGAGATTGAACAAATGCTGCAAGTCCGCTTTTCTGACAGTCAAGGATATGAACTCGTGCGCATTGCCCAACGCACACTCCGTGAAGCCAATCTCGAGCTTATCGCTGAACAGATGGCTGAATTGCATCCAGACGAAACGGCCGAAATCAATGTCGAGAATCTTCTCAACGAAGTCATGGATCGTGTTCGAAATCCCCGCTCTTCATATGAAGAAAACATTGCAACTCCGCTTATTCCACCATTGAGCCAGTTGAAAATTGAACACGACGTTTCTCTCAACAGTGCTTGCAAACAACTATTCCCACTTGTGAAACGTCTTCTCATGGTTGCCAATGACACGATTCATCCATGTGCTGAACTCATCGTCTCAATCTTCCCTGCAATGTCAGAGGAATGGAGGAAAGAACACTTGATTGCTGAGATTTGTGGAGAAGACTTGTTCCTTATGGCTAAGAATTTACCAAGTCACGGTCTTGAGGATCACGAGATTCCCCGAAGTATGGCAAACCGACTGCATTTCGCTGTTTTAATATTCGACAAGCTTTCGGAGGAATATGTTGAATGGATTGATGCAAAGGGAATGATCGATGTAATGGTCGCAGCGTTACGTTATCTGGTCGAACACTACTTTGTGCATAAATACTATCAATCTCTGATTACTCGTATGGTTTGCTGGTTCGACTTCTACGCAAAAGTACACACCTTGATCCTCCGTAGAAAGTATCTGCAGTCTCTCACGCCAACGTTGGAATGGTTCTACCAGGCATACGACGAGGATGCAATTAGAAGACGTCATGAATATGCACCAGGAGACAGGAAGTGGGTGGCTTACGATGCACCAACTCAGAAGCTTCTCAACGACGCTTTCTTCTCTGGAGCTCGAGGTCTCAAATGCACGGTCAAGCGGGGAACGTAAGTTTTCAATTTTACTACTTATTCCGGAGGCGATCCGCACAGTGTGAAAAGCTTCCAGACTATATCATAGTTAGTTTTTCTAATAATTGCTCAGTTCCAGACGACCAAGTAAGCGAATGGATGTAGACTTCAGCACCATGCGACAAACTGACGGAAACGTTCGAGAGAGCGTCAGAGCTGACATCCCATCGTCAGTCGAAGTATCCATTCCCGATCTCATGGCATCGGAAGCGAGACTTTCGTTCACAAAAGAACAAAACCAGGCACTCCTTGATCTGTCAACACATGTGCTCAAATTCGGTGCATTGGATCCTAAATGTTCTCACTCCATGCTCATCTTCGTTTCACGAATAACCAAGAACCGAGAGAACGCCGAGAAGTTTTACCATGACGACGGAGTTGATGCGATTCTTGCTCTACGAGCTCGGTGTGCCTCGACATACCCGTCTCTCGTCTCAGTGATCATCAGAAATTGCATCGACGACGACATGCTTTTGGGTCACGTCTACGAGAAGACCATCCGTTCATACATTGCTCAGCCTCATATACCTCCTTCGATGGCCGAGTATGCAACGAGCAAGGCAAAGGACTTCACAGATACTCTGAATCTCTTGGCTCCATTGTCATCACGGAATCCTCTGGTTTTCACGGAAGCAGTCAACAAGTTGGCAAGGATGAGCGGACCTGACATTGTTCCTTTGGTGAAAGACAAGAAGCCTACCAGTTCAGTTTCTTCTGCGACTGATGTGTCCACATCCAATGTTGGTGCCTCTACATCCTCTGCGTCGGCAACTACTTCTGGTTCGAGTACGGAAATAAAGTACAATTACCGAGCTGCTAACATCGTCATCAGAATGATCAATGAAGTTCTGTTCGGTGAATTCACAACCGTGGGCCAGACCAGGATGCTTTCTCAAGAGAAGCTTTTGCAAATCCTCGCTGAAATCATCAAGTCTTATCCATCACTGGCCATCATCGTCGCCGAATGTCGACATCATTCTCGAAGTGCTCTTCACTCGCTCATCGATTCTTATATCAGTGCTCCTGTTGAGAAGCTTGAAACAACTAATGCTCTCAAGACGCTCATTGCTGTTATATCAGCATCGCAAACCGCCACGAAAGCACAAGAACTTCTCGTTGGTGACGTTAAGAGCGCTCTGTTGACGTACTCAGAGAGAGCATCTGAGCTCCGTGTCGAACAACAGAAAAATCAAGCAGACAAGGAGTCCGAAGAACGAGAAACGAATTCTGTTGAGCTGAAAAAACAAGAGGCTGAAATTCTGCAGAAGATTACTGAGTTGTGCTCCATCATCATCATAATGTGTCAAAGTTGTCCTGCACAGCTTCACCACCATCATCATTCGGACCGACACCGGGATCGAGGATCTCAAAATGCTGTCATGAAATTGTTCCATAAGAAAAAAATGTGTGCGGATTTGGTTCGGACTATTCATTGTCTTCAGCTGTCGACTAAAGATTCCCTAGACGCAGTCAACCAGATTTTGAAGACTTTGGATACTCTTCTGGAAGGCTCCACATCACCAATGAGTCACTTTTTGTCAGGACCACGATCAATCATGGAGATGATCGCAGCAAGACCAGATCGAAGAGAGCGGAGAGTAGTCGCGGCTGGTGATTTGGAACGCGATTTGGACGGTATTTTCAACGGGGATATGGCGTTTGACGGAGAGATGGCGAATCTTCTGAGACGACTTCAAGGGGATACCAGCTGGAGAGCAGGTCCACCTCGGGCAGGCGAACCGGCTGGAGACGACGAAGAAGGCTCTGAACCATACGAAAGAGAGCGTTCAGACAGTCCGTCTGAAGCTTCCGAACATGCTGGTGAAGAAGATGTCAGAGACGATGCAGTTGAAACTGGCGATGGTGAAGTTGAAGTCGAAATGGCGGACGTCCAAGAGAATCCTGCAAATGCTCCAGCTGAAATCATAGCCGTTGAAATGGAGATTCCTCAAGAGGACGGCGAAGATGAAGGTGAAGATGAGGAGGAGGACGAAGGTGATGACGACGATAACCAAGATGCTCCGGACGCTGAAGAAGATGACAACGATCGTGACGAAGAGGATGACGAAGACGATGATGACGAGGAAGAAGAAGATGATGAAGGAGACGAACAAGAGGAAGCCATGAGAGTGGTGGAACAAAATCCAGAACCTGCCGGAGTTCGTCGACTTTTCGAAGAAGATGACGACGATGAGGATGATGCTGATGAGGATGGAGATAGCGTGGAAGAAGAAGTCGCTAATATGGGCCTGGAAGACGATTACTTCGACATCGCAGCTCCATTTGATGTTCATCGTATGGATGACATGATTTTCCCGCCGTCCTTTGCTCGTCCAGCTGTGACCGCATTTGCCGATATCTTCAGAGACGATTTCGATTTTCTGTGAGTTAAGCTTCAATGGAATTCAAAAATTTGTGATAGTGCCCACAACCTGGTTTCGAGACGCTCTCGTAAGGTTTTGAGAATCTCATCCCTAATTTTTCCGACTAGAAGTAGCTATGTGCATTATTAGAAAAAAAAAACAAATGACCGTCCTAAAGTCGTTCCAGGCCACCGTACCGTTCGGAAAGAAGGCAACTGATTCGGGGATCTCACGGACTTAACGAACACCCGCTCATGACACGTCCACCAACCGAAAGTGATTTCGCACGTCGTCCGAATTCAGCTTTCAGAGCTGAAATTCTGAACATGCACTCGCGTACCCAACTTCATCGCCAGAACGCAATACGTCGAACCACAACCGAAGCAAGAGAGTTAGAAGCGATCACTCGTGGAGTGAGAATGGGAGAGATTCCACCAGGAAGAATGGTCATTCGCGGAACTACGGCTCCGGGAGACGGCACGGTGCATACTTCATTCTTCGATCATATTTTCGAAATGCGTCCATCCAATGTTGCGTTTTCGAGAAACGGAGGAAACTATCGGTCCTACACAGCTACGGTGAGTTCTATACATGATGTAGTCGGTTAACTATTTTCCGATGTTCAGGAACGAGAAGATCGACGTGACGTGCGTGCCAGTCAAGTACCAACTTGTTTGGAACGTTTGGAATCACACACTCTTTCCTCGGATCCAGTTTCAGTTAGATACGTAACAGTCATTGTCAACTCCTATCTCTTGGCGTTCCATACTGCGCGGGAAGCTCAGCTGAAGAAGGAAGCAGAGGCCAAAGCGAAAGCGAAGAAAGATGCAGAAGCAGCCAAGAAAGCAGCGGAGGAGAAAAAGAAGCTCGCTGCTCAAGTTCAAGCAGTCCTCCCTCCACCCGCCACTGCTCCAACACCTGAAGATATTGGACTTGCGACACCAGCTGCAACCAACACTACCAACACGGTTTCTGAATCTCAAGCACCAAATGCTGCAGCCCGAGGAGAAGAAACATCTACAACTCCAGCCGGTACAGTTCCCGAAGCGCAAGCATCTCAAGAGCAACAAGTGGTTGCTGAAGAACCAATGGAAACGGGTGAAGATGATAATGCGCAAGATGCATTACCTCAGTCTTCTGCTGCCACGGCAGCATCATCAGTCGCCGGTACCGAAGAAATCGAGGCTGTGGAACGACAGGCAGTTGAAGAGCATGTTCCAGAAATTCAAGACATTCCGCCAGTTGAAGAACCTCATGTAGATGAACGACCTCCTGGAAGACACATGATGGATGAAGAGTTCCGTGCGATTCTCGGAGATATCGATATACCAGACGGAGTGGACCCGGCTTTCCTCGCAGCTCTTCCAGAAGACATGCGTCAAGAAGTGATTCGAGACTTTCAACGACAGCAAAGAGCTGAACGAGCGTCTCGGCCAGCCCCTGTTGCTCAGCCAGTTGCGCCGAACCCAGCCGCACTAGCAGCAGAAGGAGCGGCAGCTGCAGATGTACCAGCCGTTGCAGCACCTCCACTCGTGGAACCGATAGATCCGGTCTTCTTGAATGCTTTACCTCCAGAGTTGCAAGAGGAAGTTCTAGCCGAGCACGAGAGACGAGTCCGCGAAGCTGAGGACGCATTCAGACGTCAGAACGCGCCACCGGCCCCTGTTGTGGAAATGGATGGTGCTGCAGTCATTGCTTCTCTTCCAGCAAACGAAAGAGCCCAAGTTCTTGCTGAGATGGACGATGCAGAACTGGCAGGATTACCAGCTGAAATGCAGAATGAAGCACGAAGAGCAAGAGCCCAACACATTGAACCGAACATGCTCCGTTATCATCGCCTGCTGTTCCGTGGTGGACCCGGTGGTGGTCCGCCACAGGTCGGAATCGCTAGAACCAGAACCACTGTCAGACCAGGTAAGTATCTCATGCTTCTCAATCTAGTTGATGTATTCAAATTTTTTAGCTGCTGCAACGGGACCTTCTATCGGAACCCATGCGNGTATTCAAATTTTTTAGCTGCTGCAACGGGACCTTCTATCGGAACCCATGCGGGTAACGCTTATCAAGCTCCAACCGACCATCCACATCTGCTCGACCGTGAATCAATTCTGACTCTCTGCCTGTTGTACTTGGTGGACAACAATCGAGTACCACACACGCGTCTACAGAAAGTTCTTCGCAGTGCTTGTGTGAATCAAACAACATGCGACTTCATCATTTGGTGTCTCCTGGCTTTGTTGGATAAGGCGAGCGATTCTAGTTTGGACGACGAAGAGGTATCTAGTAAATAGAGAAAATATCAATATTAATGAACTTCAGATTCTATCCAATGTACCAGCGTGGCTCGATTCAATTGCAGTGTCCGGCGTTGGCCACAATGAAAAAGCTATCCGAATTTCGGAAAATGCCCAAAAGATTTCCATCCATTCGATGTTGGCCATTCCAATGTGCAAGAATATCCTGGATCTTCTTGCCAACATTGCTCGTTCTTATCCTGGTAATTTCTTGCCCGCCATTCTCCGCCACGGAGCGAAACCTACGGACATGCCAAAACAAGCTCCATCCTTTAATCAATTCTGGAACATGGTACAGAACACATCGAAGGTTCCGAAAAGCAAAGACTGGACCGCACCGCCAGAGCAGCAACTTGAGGATTGCCCACTCGGACAAATGCTGAATTCACTCCAAAAACCAACAATGGCGAAATCTCCATTAAAGGAAAAAGTTCTGAAGGTAGCAAGTCAGATAATGGTGACCCTGCCCACGGAAACTCTGACACTGCTGGGAGATGATGAATCGAACAAGCCGTTGTCTGAAAAGCTAGAGTTCGTGATTCGAGTGATGACGACTGGATCGTGTAGTACAGAAGGCCTCGCCGATGGTCTAACGATTCTATCAGAAGCCATGAGAAGTTTCTCGGACTCTACTTCTGTCGATATCTACGAACATCTTTTCTCTGCTGTCAAAAATCTTGGATGCGATCTTCTGCCTCAAATAGATCGACTCATCGTGGAACTTGACGAAGCTCAGAAAGTCGAAGATTTGCCACCAGGAGTTTCTGATCAACCATCTACGTCATCAAAAACGGCACTCTTAGTTGTGGACACTAGTGGACGTACAGCTGCGGGCAGATTCGATGGAGAACGTGTCGTGATTGATGGAGATCAGAACATGAGGCTTCAAATGAGTTCGTGCAAAGAGCTTCAGTTGCCGGCTGTCACGGTTCTCACAGACAAGGGAGGTTCTCAATACGCAATCCTCAGTGCTCTTCAAACGCTCGTCAAAGTTCGCAACCACATGAAAGCGATCAAAAAGGATAAGGCCAAACGTTCTAAGGATGCCGAGAAGAAGTTGAAGGAAAAGGAGCTGGAAGCTCCAGCAACCAGCTCAGCACCACCACCATCAGATTCTGCCAACTCCGATGCGGCTCCTGCACCCACAGCATCTTCCAGTAATCCACAAGAACCAGAAGTTGAAGATGTTGCTGACGATGAACCAAGAATCTCTGAGCGACTTCGATCTCTCGATGAACTTTGGAACTCTCTTTCCGAATGCCTTCTTCGTTTGGGGAAAGCTTCAGATCCTCATGCAGTTCTGGCACTTCAACCAGCCGCCGAGGCTTTCTTCCTCGTTCACGCATCTCAGCCGACTAAGCCGAAAAGCAAGGAGGCAGAAGCGAAGCGGAAGGAAAGCCAAGCAGCACCATCTACTTCTGCCGCTGCCGCCGTTGCTTCATCTATCTCACATGATGGTCTGCGGGAAGATATGGATCCGGATACCGCTAAGCTGATAGAATTCGCGGAGAAACATCGCCAAGTTCTGAACCAAGCTCTGCGTCAAAATAATGCCGTTCTTTCCGCTGGTGGACCATTTGCAATCTTGACTCAGTTCCCGAAGTTGCTCGACTTCGATGTGAAGCGAAAGTTCTTCCGCAAAGAACTCACGAAGCTGGAGCCATCGTATGTTTCGAATTTCCTTATTCATTTCTATTGTTACTCTTTCCAGAATGCCTCGCTATCGTCGCAACGATGTTTCAGTGCAAGTTTCTCGCAATCGTGTCTTTTCCGATTCGTTCCGTGAGCTCTTCCGTCTGCGTCCATCCGAGTGGAAGAATCGGTTTTACATCATCTTCCAAGGAGAGGAGGGTCAAGATGCTGGTGGTCTTCTCAGAGAGTGGTTCTCAGTGATTACAAGAGAGATTTTCAATCCAAACTACGCCCTGTTCATCACAGCACCGGGAGACATGGTCACTTACATGATCAATAAGGCATCTTACATCAATCCGGAGCATCTCGACTACTTCAAGTTCGTTGGAAGGCTCATCGCCAAGTCGGTGTTTGAACATAAGTATCTGGATTGCTATTTCACTCGCGCCTTCTACAAGCATATTCTCAACTTGCCAGTTCGTTATCAAGACTTGGAGAGCGAAGATCCAGCATTCTTCAAATCTCTCGACTTCTTACTCCAGAACCCGATTGACGATCTCGGTCTCGACTTGACGTTCTCGACCGAAGTGGAAGAGTTTGGAGTGCGATCTGTCCGAGACCTGAAGCCAAATGGTAGAAAGATCGAAGTAAACGATGCCAACAAGGATGAGTACGTGAAGTTAGTCTGCCAAATGAAGATGACTGGATCTATTCGGAAACAACTCGACGCATTCCTCACCGGATTCTACGAGATCATTCCAAAAGATCTGATTTCAATGTTCAATGAACAGGAGCTGGAGTTGCTTATCTCTGGTCTTCCTACTGTTGATATTGACGATATGGCAGCGAATACGGACTACAAAGGTTTCCAAAAGACATCCACTCACATTCAATGGTTCTGGAGAGCCCTCCGATCTTTCGAGAAGGAGGATAAGGCAAAGTTCTTGCAATTCGTCACCGGAACTTCCAAGGTAAACTAGTTTTATCACTATGTATACTATCGATTTTTTCTAGGTTCCTCTTCAAGGATTCGCGTCTCTGGAAGGTATGAACGGAGTTCAAAAGTTTAGCATCCATATGGACAGTCGAGGAGGAGACAGACTTCCAGCTGCACACACATGGTAGACCTTGAAATGCATAGTCTCAAATTCACGAGTAAAACTTTCAGCTTCAATCAATTGGATTTGCCACAATACGAGTCATACGAAAAGTTGCGTCAATCGCTTCTTCTGGCCATCCGTGAATGTACAGAAGGCTTCGGATTCGCCTAAATGTACAGATTCAGGGTGTTTACCCATTTTTCTTAAAGTTTCTCTTATTTCTTGATACGCGGTCCCCGTTTACCTTATGCACTTTAAACAGACATTTTTGGTCTCTTCCCCCTATTGTTTTTAACCTTTATTGTCACCCAAACACTACCCAGCCCCCCTCCCATTTTGTCCTGTTTCTTCTGAGCTTCACCCCGTTCTACTTCTCAGTTTTAGTATTCTATCAGAACAAGTTTCATTGCGCTCACTTGTCTTCTAACCTCTACCAAATTCATTATTGTGTACTTCCCCCCGTATTGTGGTTTCGAATCATTGTGAGCAATTTCAGTATCTTCAACAAAGACACTCCTAAAAACAAACAGAAGTTTGATTGCTAAATAACATTCCAATCGCCCGTCCTGATGCTGCTGCTCCTCACAATATCCTATGACCTGAAATTTCCACTGAACACGTGTGATATCAAAGAGATAGTGTGGAATTTGAGCAATTCGACTCAATGCTCCTCTGTTGCTCTCTAATTTCTCGCTTTTCCGTGTGTTTTCTGTTTCATCGCAAAGGAATTTCCTGCTCCTCTCCTGGTGCCCGGAGTTTACAAACTTGATGATAACATGACTCTAGAGGACGGCCGGAAACATGTAAAAAGTGAAACGAGACACTTTGAAAATTAGAGTGTTCTTCTTTTCGGAATATAGGAATTTAGTGACGTTGTTTCCGGAAGAGGGAACACCGGTTGTTGGAAATTAAGTTGAAGTGAGAAGTCGATTCTTTTCTGGAACATGATTGGGAAAAAAAGTTTGTATTACGAAACAGGTTTCTGGTAAAACAAACAGGTTCTTTGGAAGTGGTTCAGATCGATCTTTGTGTTAGAAAAAAATTTCAGAAATTTCCAGCTTTCATTTCGTAATTTGTAAGTCGGAAGTCATTTCCAGATCTGGAAGTCGGAGGATGAAAGTGAAAATACTGAAGCCGGAAGTGAAATTCTTAATCTGGAAGACGACATGGTTTCCACCTTGCTCAGACCGAGACATCCAACATTTCATCAATTTTCTACAGACTTTTTACGCTTTCGATCACGCTAAACCAATATTTCCTCTTGGTTTACTATTCTTTCCATTTTATGAAGATGAAAGCGATATTTCAAGGTGACCCCATTCAGATGAGATATGATCTCTCTTCATGTGTCTGGATGTGGAAGCACCAACAATCAGTGGGCTACTGATCACTGTTCCTTCCTCTCGGAATTCGTGAAATGCGTTCTCATCGAATTCCTTCTCCTTCCAGATCCTGCAACATGATCTTTCTGTGACGTTGTTCTTGTTCCTTTCGACATTCCATGTCTTTTCTTTTTTCCCCGCGTACTCTAGTAGTATTACTCCTGATCCTGACAGACTCGAGAAAGTGATAACAAAGAGATAAGGAAGATGAGAGGAGTCATCCGGGAGAAGAGAGGAGCCCCTTCGAAACGACAACTGTCACATTCCTGACATTCCAGCTATTTCTAGGCGGACACAGAGAGACGAGATAGATCATTGGAAACGAATAGAGACAGATGAGGGGACGAGTCGACGGAATGTTGTCTGACCCCCCGTGAATCCCTTCGCCTCGGACCGTCGGGCCACGCCTCTTATGATTTCATTCAAAAACATCTGATGTGAAGAGGGAAAGATCTCATTCCGGCAGATTCTCCTCAGAGCTTTAATATTGTCTGACAACCCTTTGTATTGATAGAGTAGTCCACTTTCATACCAGCTTTCTATTCTTCGTAGGCTGACATAGTCTTCCGTCACTTTTTATCTAATGAAATATACCTCCACAGAATCTCAAGGGAGCATTTTTAGGTATGCCTTGTCCGCTCATGAGCCACCAAACTAAACACTAAAAAAAAACAAAAAAAAACTTCTTCATCTCCCCTTCTCCCCTTTCCCTATATATAACCACTAAATCCCTCCGGAATATGTTCCATCTTCTCTTTGTATCTGTTGCACATCTCCTCCAAAAACATACAAATCTCACTTCTTCCTCTTTTTTCAGATGTTTCTCAAACTCTCTGTGCTCTTTATTCTAACCCAGATATGCAAATCATTCCACATCACTCCGACGAGTCACTCGATCCTCACGGAAAACTCGGAGAGCGTTGTGGATTTGGCAGGAAAAGTTCAAGAAAAACGGTATTAGTGTGAATAGTCAGAACGGAAATCGTGAAGTTTCAAATTCAGATTTTATCTGCATATTGCCAACGACGCCTCTTCATTCTTCATGTATGTGACTCCATGCGGAGCGTCAGTTCATTGGCAACTCTTTACTATCGAAAAAGAAATCAGTTTGGCCGAAGAGTTTGACATTGTTGCCGACATTTCGAACTCCTTGGAACAAAATGAAAAATTCAGATTGATTGCTGGAGAAGAAGATAGAAAAAGAATGACATTCTTCACTCACAGACTTCCAAAAAGTGAGGATTTCTTTGAGAAAATATATAAAATGCAATCTTTTTTCAGAAGTGATTTTGGTTGTTCGTTCTTCCTCACCATCTGCCTCTGCTCGAATTTTCTTCTCTCCATCTCTCTTCAGAATTGAGGATCAATATCCACCACTTCCACATGATATCCGTCTTGCCATCAACACGGCTGAAAATCTCTACTCCCGAAAAGGCGAAGTCTCCACTCAAATCACATGGAAGATTTCTCCACAAGTCCGAAACGCCGAACCGGGACGCTACCGTATCTGCACCATCATTTCCCGTCAAGACCCGGAATTCGCTGGAATGTGTGATCACGTGGAAGAAGGCGTCGAAACTGTGAAGTGTGTTCCCCAGACCAATAATTCGGTGGTGATTGGACAATTGAGAAGAGAACGAACTTATTATGTGACTGTATTTGTGAGAGATCAAAAGAAGGGAACGTCATCTGCCTACGAAGTTCAAACGATTCAAACGACACAACCAGCAGAAGTAGTATCTCATCGAAAAGTACCCAGAAATGTACCAAGAAAACAGAAGAAAGCCGCTCCTATGATCATGATGGATGGGATTATGGGACAAGCTGAATTAGAAGCAAGAAAAGGATCCATGGTCAATTTGAAGTTTTTTGTCGATCCTCTCCCGAATAATGCACCTCAATCAGTAAGTTATTTGAAACATGATCTTACTGTATCAGGAAATCAAAATAGTTGTCAGAGGCTCAAATCCAGTTGACTTTTTGAAAACTGGTAAACCCGATATACCTTTCAAAAGACGTCATCGAAGTCGCCACAAAGTCTTACGGTGTTTCTGAGAGCAAAGATATAGGAAATCCAATCCGATTTGTTCTATTTTTAACTTCTCAATTGTCCCCCAAAATAACCCCTTTCTCTCTCTCTCTCTCATGGGGTTTACTACCTTGTCGATTGACGTCATCACCCTATTGACAACTGACTTTTATCCTCCATTCCACATTCCATTCTCTCTCTCTTTTTGCAGGCATATGTCATTGTGCACGCTTGCGATGGACTCATTCGCATCAATTTGTTCCGAAACGGAAAATTACTGAAAAAAAGTGAAGCGTTTTCTGGATTCAAGAGGTATTAGGAAGATGGGGGAATAGGAAATCATGAAATAGAAACTTTCAGATTTGTTGTTTCCAACTTCAAAAGCGGCCATCTCCGATATCAAATCATCAATGACGACGACAACAAAAAGAATGTTCGAGTCTGGACGAGCACTGATCTTTCGAAATCTCCATATCCAAATCTTCCAGACGACACCAGGTTCGTAAATGCAACCTTTCTCATTCTTTCATTCAGCTTCTTTCAGTGTGAAAGTCGTCGACCGTACCTGTTCTGCCGCCACAATTCAGTGGATTCGTGCTACTGACAAACATGTGAAGTATTGTGTCTACCAACGAAAAGAGAGCTCCAATTTTTTGGAACATCTTGTTAGCTTGGTAAGTTTCACTTCTCGAAAACATCGGTTCATTCTCAATATCATTCCAGGCTGACAATCTCTGCGAAGGAGGTCTCTCCTCCTCGTCTCTCGTCGGCTGCTACACCCACTCTCCACACTTCGATATACATAATTCGAATATTCTGGAAACGGTAGTCGGAAATCTCCATCCGGGAAGTACCTACCGATTGGATCTTCTTGCCATTCCAATGAGACATCGATTCCAAACTCTTCCATATAGAACTGTCTGGGTCAGAACGAACCGGAACTGTGGACCGCAAGTAGTCGAAGCCAACTACTAAACAATTTGGACATCCCCTTTAACGGACAGTTTCGCTAGTTTTAGTCTTTGACATTTTCATGACAATTCTTGTACAATCCCTGTGCTCTTTTATTTTGATTACGGTTGATTTGCTGATTCTCGGGTTTGTTCTTTTACTTTTCTGATCTTCATCACTTAATAAACTGAATTTTGAAGGTTTTTCTTTGATATCAGAGAACACTGAAAGTATATGACAAGATTTCTCAGGGGCCTCAAAGATTGAGAATCGTAAATTCATGATCTCGAGGAACATGAAAAAAAAAACAAATATTGGACTTTGTCGGCACTCTGCAGAATCAGAAGAACAAAAATCCCACCCGGCAGAAGACTGAACACCTTGAAAAAAGCAAAGAGAGATGCCACTGGAGACGGAAAGTGGAGGCTCCGCTCACTTTCGAGCAGCAATACGGGACATATGGAAAGTTTCAAAAACAACCTGTACGCTTTTCGAATCAAATTATAATATCCATCAGAGTCACCGATGTCCATTAAAATTGAACACCGAAACTTATATGTGTACCGCAAGCCCTGTAATAGAATCAAACCATTTGTCGCCACTTGGTTCCTATGCCAGATAAATATCAAAAAGTGGAAAACTGAAACAATATTTGTCATGTTGTCATCCGAGTCTTGTTAGTTGACCACTTTCTGATATCTATGACGGGAACCGAACTATTTTGATCAAAGTGACGGTCTTTTCTTGCAGAATATACAGTGCTGGCTGAAAACCTCTTTTCAGGGGCTCAAAGATTACTATTTTGCACTGAAAACCACCAAAGCTTACATCTTTTTGGTCATCACTGTACTGTAACTGGAGTACAAATCCATCTTCTATTAAACATATATGTCTACTCTAATCTACCTGGATTTTTATTGGCAGCAGGTTGGTTTTGCAGCCTAGCAGTGTTTATTGGAGAGAAAATTGCAAATGGGTGGTTCAGAAATCGTTTCGAAGCGAAAGCAGAAAGTAAAGCAAAGAAAAAGCGAGAAACGTGAAAGGAGAAAGTGATGACTAGAATCGATAACTACGGAATGTTCAAACGAGGTTATGGGAAAATCGCTGAAAAATCAGACTCTTTTCTCTTGGTCCGAATCAGAGCTGACTTGAGATTGAAGCAATCCCAATGGATTGCCCATGATTTGAGAATACATCGAGAGCTGTGCCAGTTGATGATACGCCATGTATTGTTGCATTATTGGATTCACGAGTGGAATCATGGGAGACGTTGGAACATTCACCGTCTTCTCTTCTGGAGGAGTTGACGTCTGGATTGGAGTTGGAATAGATGACGTGGACGGAGAAGAGAAACAACTCTGGGCAGATCTCATCTGCTGAAGATACTCGACTGTCATCTCAAGGATGTCCGCTTTTTCCCATTTTGCGTGTTGGGCGGAGTTCTGAAATAATTCAAACTGGCTCTTGCGTAGGAACTATTCTTGAAATGTTGTTCGTATGCTAAGTAACAGCAATGGCTATAATGATATTCCGCAATGATGGTTTTTAAAACAAAACGGTCATTTTTGAAGAGTTCAAAAGTTAAACCACCCGATTTCTTCGAAAAAAAATTCGAACAATTCTAATTCTTTATTTTTGTAGTTGACAACTTTTCTGGAAAATCGCAACCAATAGCGCGTTGAAAAGCAAGGTGCAAAATGTTCGAAATAAGTGTTATTCCAGAAAAGTTATCTACTTCAAAATGAAGATGCTCAAGAATTACAGCGATTTTCAGAAAAATCGGGTCATTGGAAACCACTTCTTCAAGGAAAGTCGGTTTGCACTGACTGAACTGAAAACCAGCCTTGTGGAATATCATTATAGCCGGTCTTCACAAAAATATTACCCTGTGTCCGTCTTGAACGAGGATTTGCTTCAACGCGGTTAGTGACTTATTGATTCTAGCTCGCCTTTTCTTCTCCATCAGCGGCTTGTTTTTCTGCAAAACATAAAATGAGCACTTTGGTCAAACTTATACAAAACCGTACCGCCTGTTTACACCGAGAGCCACCTCCATCTGACTCGACTTCAGTGTCTGAGCACACGAACGCCTGCATTCTGAAACAAGAAAAAACCGATTGGATGAATGTAGACAAAAGGAAAAGAATGTCAAGAAGGTGTCGGATACAGTAAATACACGTGTCGGCTGGTCGGCAAGTGTGAAAGAAATGAGCAAATATGTGTGGATGAATGAGGGGGTCAGAGCATGCACGATGGGGTGTGATTTTTATTGTGGAAGAACCATTAGATTTGAAGAGAAATAGGCAGGAAATAAAATTAGAAGATAAGCTGATACAGATAAAGATATCACACATTTAAAGATCAATCTGATAAGTCCCGCAGTCCTTATCTTGAAATCTAGATAATGAAATTCAAAAGTATTGCATCGATTCCAAAAAAGTGTTCAAAATATTTCTCCATTTTGGAAATTTGACTGAACAATAAAGGTAGGGCCACATCCACCGAGTGACGATTGGTGAAAAGACGAGTTTCTGAGGGAAATGAATTTGAGGAAATACAGTAACCCTTGCTTCGTTTGGAGATCTTATCGACACTGCGACTTTGCGAAGTTTGAGAATTTCAAAAAGAGGAAAGCACGAAAGGATGACGGTATATGAAACTGAAAAAGAGTTTGAGTGAAATTTTGAATGAAATGTCGAATGAATGGGACTGATTGAAATAGATAGGGATAAGCTAAGATTTGAAACCCTGAAAATCAAAAGAATTACTTGATGATGTCCAACATGTTTTGGGAGGTCTATGTTCTTCGACTCTTCATGGAAAAATCGCTCGACGAAACTCCACAAAACACTGTTTTTTTTAAACAAGTAGATCTGCTCCTCAAATAATATGTTTCGATTTAAGATCTCACAAAACTGAAATCGGAAAATAGTAGAACGAGGTAGATTTTTGAAGATGGCACTGAAGTCCAGCATTGAAGATCATGTAAAGTCAACTCAAAAGATTCAGAATATAAAGTGAAACGCATCAAAAAATATCCATTTGATTTGTGTCATAACTTCGAGAAGTTGTCCCTTCGTGATACTCACGTTCAGTGATGGCAACTTTTGAAGTCATGGCACAAATCAAATGAACACTTTTACTGCTTCTTAAGTAGATTTCAACCTTATCAAACGAGGAATAAGAAGAAACAGGAACGGAACCTAAGGAGCTAGAACTAGAATGAGATGTGAGTAAAACAATTACTATGTTCCTCGATAAAATCTCATCAGATCACGACCAATGAAAGTCTGCCAAATTTGCCGTCCTGATCAAACTTTTTTCCGTCACTAGTGGTCTAGCCTCAAAGGAACCTAAAAAGTTGATTGACTTCTTGAAACGAAAATTTTTTTAAAGCAATGAAAAAAGTTTTAGTGTTTTTTTTCTAAATTAATCAAAATAGTACAGCTTTTATTAAGGTTATGTTGGTTATTTGATTTATAGCCAAACTTTTGCGTGAGCTCTATTTGGAGAGCAAAGAATGATTTTACGAGAGACGAGTAGTACAGTAGTCTCATCTGCAGAACACCTCAAAATATGAGACCAAATCAAGAACATCGAGTATCCTGCTTGTGAGTAAACTTATAAGCACAAAAGGTGAGATCATAGACGAAATACCGTACCCCATGAGACCACCCAAGACGGCATGAAAAGATGGGCGGGACACTGCGGGAGGTCTTCCTCAAAAAGAGACGGGTGGCGCCAAAAGGAACGATCGATTAGGGTCATCAGTCAGTGAGAACGAAAAAGGGCCACCCGGATATCAAATGAGAAATAATTTGTCAAAATTTCTAGGAATACCGTGTTTCAATTCATAGGCATAGTCTACATGCATTTCGTGGTAGCAGATTCTGCTGATCAGGGTTTTGAAGCGAAAAAAAGTAGATGATCTCTATCCTGGGAAAATGCTTTGAAATCTTTGACGAGCTTGAATTTAACATTTCGGATGTTCTGAGAGTCCTGAAAGCCAGAACGTTCAGGTATAACCAGAGTCATTAAGAAACACTCTCGTTATAAGTAGTAAGCCAAATTATGGTCTTGATGCAGATACAGTAATCCATCTGACGACTCAGAGCAGTTCGGTGATGTTGACAAGAAATGATAGCTGCGAAGAGGAGATGTCGCCAAACTGTACTCAAACCCCCCCGTCAATACATGAAGAGTTTTGAAAATGCGTTGGTATTCAAACTTTCTTTTTGCGTCTTAAGAAGAACTTATGATTCAAAAGTTGAATCGGAATATTGAACGAATTGTTCTCCGGAGGCTTCCGGCAATTACCATCTTTGAGTAGTTGAAACTTGTAGTAACTAGTCAGATCCTTTTCAAAAAGCTTACCACTCTCCACCGAGACTAGTAAAAAACATATGAAAAACTTTCTATTCGTGTACACAGGTTATCGTATGTTTTTTCATTGTCGACATGTAATGTTAAAATCTTTTTATTGGTACAACTATAAATCAGGGAAACGACGATAAAATTAGACAGATGGGACAACTGGAGCGGGAGCGCAACTTGTCATCTATTCCATGGAGAAATACTGCGTGAGAATTAGAGACGCAGAGACAGTTGACACGAGTTGAGGTGAACGCGTAAATCAAGATAAAAATTAGGAGGCATCGAGGAGGGAAAGACAAGAAGGTGTGGATGATTGCCATAAAAGGTCATACAAATTGTTGGGGACGGTACAGGCGAAATCTAAGAGATTGTGTTCGGTGATAGAGTTTGGGGAAGGAATCGAACGGTGGTGGTGAATGAGAGGATTCGGAAAAGAAAAGAATAACAGGGAATCGTTAGAACATAGCCATCGGAAGCGTTGCCGAGATCAAACAATTGTTGTTCCCGGATTTCTAGCTGTTTTCAGAAGTGAGACCCCGAGGGACCTTACTGTTACACTGAATTTTTCACTGTTTAAGTTTTTTCAAACTGGAATGTAACCTGCGTTCCTCTCTTGATAAAAATTCACAGCTACAGTAATCCTGAGGGTGACAATTTTTGGAAGAAAGTGATCCATGAAACTAGAAAACTCTCTAACCAGTAAATCTCTAACTGGTAAATTTATTCAAGAAAGTTTCACAAAAACATTATTTTGTTCCAGACAACATGAATATAGCAACAGGCAGTTGTTTTCTATTGAACGTTCTGTGAACCAGGATCCTTTATTCCAAGTCATCCAAATCTCTCATATCCATTTTTTGGGCTGGAGCCGACTTTCTTCTGTTCGAAACAGATGCACTTTTACGATGATCCGACGATTCCGGTTGACTCAGATTTCTTTCTAACATTGGAGCAGAAGACGAAGATGGCATTTGTCTATACTCCGAACGAGATGAGTCTCCAGGTTTCTTGGAACGTCTTCTGGAAGATGAAGATGAAGACGACTGTGGAGGAGGCATGGACTCTTGTCTCATTCGATGATTGAGTCCGCATGCCAGTGAAAACTTTCTTCTTTGCATCTTCTTGACTCGTTGCTTTCGAATATACTCCTGAATCTGGAATGTCGTTTAATGGACAAGAATCTGAAAGGCTTCGGTTACCTTGTACTTGACAACTGGAGACATTTTCTCTATCCATTCGTTGTTTCTCTCGATTTGAGCTTTCATTCTCGATTCCATCTGCAAGGTTCCAGTTTTGAAATGATTCTCACTTTAAAATAAGGTATTTTGCTGGTTTTTCGAGAGCGTTGAAATGTCGCAAAGTTTCTAGATCAGCTCTCATCATTTGTCAAACGTGGACGGTTTTCAGGATTATAATTCAAGATGAAGAAAATTTTTAACAAATTGAACGAGAACGCTTAATAGTAAGACGAAATCGAAATTGTGAAACAATTACTTACCTCGTATGGATCATAAGAGTCCTTTTCACAATTGGACGTCTTCTGAAGTTTCTCATCCGAACACATGTTGTTGTGTCTCCGGTGTTGTCTTTCAGACGACTCGTTGATCATTATGCAGAAAGTGTGGAAACGAATACAAAAAATGCATGGTTTTTGGGCGAGAGTTCTGATGCGAAAAACGCTTATCAGCTTATCAGTGACAGCCGACTGTCAGACTGAACTCATTCTTTTTTCTGGAGAGACTTATCAGTTCGAAAGTAACCAAATCAGGTGACAGGCACCAGAAGTGCCATGTCATAACCACAGTCTAAAGGTTCCATTTTCTCCACAGGACGTCTGGGTATATTTTGAGTCTATTTAATTCTATGTGTGAAATTCCGGTAAATTACTAACCAAATGAAGTGCAATTTGACATTTGTTGTTTGAAGAAGAATGAAAACTGCACCAGGAACAACATTTCTAAATGTTCCAAAGGTCTCGACATATCGGTTGTTCGATCACGAATTGCTGAAAGCAATAGTTTTCTGAGCAGTGGGATGGAGTATCTGATCTTTGATAGATTGGTGCAACCAGATCGCTGGCAACATCCGTGGACGCGCTGTCGCAGTAAAGCAGGATTGAATGTGTGGCTTGCAGTCCTTTTTCTTTCTCTGGACATACGCTGGCAGATTCTTCATTAAATTTTTGAATTGGTGGGACACCTCGATGTCCAGTGATTGAATATGACATGTTGCTCCCGGTAGACTTTTTCAGTCCTCATGCCAGTTATACAGTTCGAAGTCCCTTCAGACTACCTCGAGACTAGCAAAAAATACAAAAAATCAGGGAACAATTGCTTCCCTGATCCATAAAGTTGGGAAAAATAAAGAAAAATCGGTCGATTTTTCATATTTCCTCGAATTTTTTCAGCAAGAAACTGTCGAAAGGTCGCGAGAGAGATCAAATCCTTGAAAATTGCGGCCAAGATTTCTCTATGCTCCGTTATAAAACAGCTTCAATGTTTGAAAAGTGATGTGAAGCGAGAATTATTTTTGTGTGTAATTAAAATGAACCGAAGTCTTTGGGAAAACAGATATGACGACTGGAAGATGTATCCTTATCACGGAGCCAGTGGAAGTTTATGGCTAATAATTTCATAAATACTTCAAAAGTTCAGCTGGAATATTTAGCCGAGGAAAGTAAATTTTGAAATCGCGGCGAGACCCATTAACGCTTGCGCTTATGCGCCTTTGGAGTACGGTGACCTTTGACAGCTCTCTTCCACGTTGGCTTCGTTTTTCTTGTGCCTAATCGCAAACTTGGACAGCTCCACTTCGCTGAACTATGGAGTCAGGTTTAGTTTACACGGATGTCATACAAGGAGACTGGGAAGTTCAAAAGTCAGTCATCAACGTTATATTTTTTTATAAATCAGTTTTTTCCAGCGAGGTTGTAGTTGCCACCGAGGAAGACGTACAGCCAGCTGTTGATACCAACGGAGAATCTCAATTGATCGTCGAAAGTTCTGTTGAAGTGGAAGAAGAAGAAGAAGATGTAACGATTGATGTGGAAAGTCACAGCGATTTCGAAGATTTGGACAAAGTACAAAAAGTCTTCTTCATCTGTAAACACTTTTTTTTCAGGAAACGAAGCCTGAACATGAAATTCAAGACCCATCAATAGAAAGTTCTGCTCCCATTTCTCACGAACCAACCGTCTACATCAGTCCACCATACTTCGTAGCCAACGTAAAACAGGAGTGTTTTCCACAGCAAGTTTACCATCCAGGTCGGTAGGCAAAATTTTTCAAAAAACAAAACGACATCTCGAAATTATGATATTTGTCTTTCATCGTCTGTAATCTCATCGAAATTCGAGTCAGTGATTTTTAAACATTTTCCCCGAAATCTTGTTGAAAATTGGCTTCAATCTCTTCCTTTTGCCTTCGCTTTCTTTCTTTTCTCGTCTTCTTTTTCCACTCCTTTTCGCTATTATTCAAAGTCACATTTAATCAGAAAAAGACGAAAGAATTTTTGGCACTCAGAAGAAAAGAACTTATTATTCTCCTTCTTTTTTCCCTCTTTCCACATTCTATCTCACATTTTCGATTCTTTTTCTCATCAGCTTTTTCGCTCCTTCCACTCTTCTGCTCACTTTTTCTGTTTTAGGCTTCACTCATGGATACTCTGCGTCGTCAACCTATCATCAGGTGATATACAATGAACGCGAATAATTTGTTTTAGTTTCCATTTTCAGCCATTCGTGTCGATGGTACGTCAGAAAAAGACCAGTGCTCTCACTGCCGCCCTTCAACGACAAACCGCAGCGGTATAATTTTGGACTTCGATTTATTTTCTTGATTATATTTCAGAATGCAACTCCTGTTGCTGTCAATTATGTTTCCGGATATCCCTTCGAATATAGCCATCAATATGCTTCCCAAATCGACGTAAGAGTGTGATACTTTCAAGTTTTTTTCAACTTCTACAAGATTTCAGAATGGATTTAGCACTAATGACCATGACTCCCAGGCTAACGAATGTTCTGGAACATCCTCTGACGATAAATCGAATGTGCTCATGAGCCCAGAAATCAAAGGTATTTGTGGACAGTTCTGGAAATTTTAGTGTGTTTTGGTCGCACACAATGTTCTCTACGCTGTTATGTCTTACGGAGGGTCATGCATGGATAACACTTCGAATGACAGACACGTTGTTATGGTGATATAAGGTAGCACTAGTGCAGAACGAGCTCGTGACGTCCGTATAAATAGAGTTAGTCAGAAGTGAAATGAGAAAGAGATTGGAGTGAAAGAAAAAGAGAAAAAAATTGAATGAAAAATTCAGTCAAAAAAATTGTACACGAAATGTGAGCTCTTGAGTGCTCAATAAAATGAGACTTGAAGCAAACAAGCGTTTTGGATCGCCAGTTTTGCTCATTTTTCTTCTTTTTTCCACTCTTTTCTTTGCTCGCACATTCGCTTTCTTACTTCGTCTCGAACTGAACAACCTTTTCTAACTGAAAAAAAAGTTATATTCAAAACCCTTTTCTGACTCTGCGGAGCTAAAAAGTATACAACTGTCATAAGCTACGAAGATTGTTGGCCCGTCATTAGAAATCTTTATTCAAAATGAAGAAACAGAACAAGACCAAGTCGCAAAGTCTGTCATTAGTCAGATTTAGGGCCGTATGAAATCCTGTTTCTCTCTTTTTCCATTTTGTTTCCCCCACTTCCATCTCGATGTCCTCTCGGATTTCCATTGACTCCTCACTTTTCATTCTATGAAACAGAACAACGAAAAATTGTTGAGTGAGACTTTTCTATTTTGGAGGATCCCAATATTTTACTGCTTTGAAAAGTCATGATCCATTTTTTACCGTACACTTTCAGTAACTTGCTCTTCTACAACCTTCTCATCTGCTCAATGTTCGGAAACAGCTTCAGTTTCACACGTTGGAGATCGCAGCAACCAGTGTTTCCGTTTCCAGGCTGGAAATCTTGAAGGAACTGATCATAATCACCCACTAGAAGTCAATCACGATCAGGTAATTTCAGGATCTTATTGTACTAAGTTGAGGCTTTGAATTTAATGAGACTCCAAATCTTGAATTATTTTTTTGGATTATTGAAAATATTTTCAGGATGAGCGACAAATCGATAGAAACGAAACAATGGCCAACTGTAGAGACGGAGAAACCTCAGACAGTAGTATTAGAAGACACGATACCAATGAGAAGCTGTTGACGGACAGCGGTGATAGTGGCACAGCTGGAGAAGAGAGCGAAGACGAAGAGATTGTCGTGGTCGACGATGAGGTGCGAGAGAACCACGTAATTTGTGGAAACGCAGACAAAAAAAATAGAACGTTGCAGAGAGAAGTCGGCGCCGCTCCTTCGACTGCTGTTAACGATAAAGACGACTTTGAATCAGCCACGTCATCATGCGATACTGATCAGCAGAAAAGTTCACTCAAAAAGCTACTCTTGCAGCCTGTGAAGAGACCAGCATATCCAGGTTCGTTTTTGTTGTGAACCAACATGAAAATTCGGAGAAAAAGACGCAGAATTGAAGACATAGGATTTGTTATAGTAAGAACAGGCGTGATGAGTTGGCTCCTTGTTGTTTTTGTCTGAATAGTTGCGAGACAGAAAAGTACATTTCGTATACACCATCTGAACCTTGAAAGAAACATGCTGTGTTCTCCAAAACGCTCTTGTTTCCATTTCGCTTTGTTTATTTACATAAGGTTCTGTCGTCATATTTGACCCACTATCACTGACGACCACCCACACCAAACCGAATCCTTTTTTTCAAACAAAAACAATACATTTTTGCGCCGCGTTACTGTACTGCCGGTCTGTCTGCGTGTCTGCGTTCTCTCTCGGTTTTTCTTTCCTGATCGCGGTAACCGTAGTATTCCTGACGTGGCTCTATAACTCCGCCTCTTCGGCTTTGAGTCCCACGTATACTTGTCGTCTTTCGTTTCCATCGTTGCCTTCTTCAACCCTTCTCGGTTCGTATCGATTCGACCCTCGTTTGCCCGGCCTCTTCTCCATTCCGTTCATTGCCATCGTCGGTTGGTCGGTCTTCGTCGTCGCCACTTTCCCGTTGCCGCGCCGCCCATGACTAGTCGTCGGAGGGGAATGGAGGGGGGCAAACGAGGGACTCTCTCCTTTCTCGTATGTGCCACTAGCCCGTCTATTTCGCCCCCGGAGGCCACCGCACTCGTTGTCGTCGTCGTCTTCGTTGTCGCCATCGCCACTTTTCTTCCCCCACTTTCCCTCGTTTTCACTCGTTTCCATTCTACTTTTTCCATTCTTTTCCTCTCTATCTCTCTGTTTCCCTCCCACCATACTTTTCCCATTCCCTTCGCCAGTCCCGTGGTTCTGCTGCTGGTAAAATGGAACCAACAGATGAATGACAGATTCGCTTCTCTAACTACGGCTAGTGTTGACTTCGGACTAGTTGGTATTGAACCGGGAATCAGCATGCGTTGTCCTCCGCACATACACACATATATCCTTTATTGGTTTGGCTTTTATTTCCACGTATGAATTGGGTTGTATTACTTTGTTTTCAATAGTTTATTCGCTTCAAACATAAATAAAAATAAGTTGGTAACATTTTTTCTGTTAACAACTCTGAAAATATAGTGGATATTTCATTTCAAGTAATCTGATTTCTAGATAGTGTATAACATATAGTTATTTGGGACTCATGTTATACACGTTTTCTTCGGTATGGAAATATTTCCATATTGACTTCCTAGCAAAAGAAATACTTAGTCTGAAAAAAAAACCATAGCGATGGCCAGAAGTATTCCTACACTCCCATCCATTACATCCATCCTCCACTCTCTTCCGTTCATTCACTGGTCCCTTCCCATCATTCGCTCCGTCAGTTCATGCCTCTCTTCCGTCCGACCGATTCCTTCCCATCATCATGCGTGTTGTCAAGCTCACGCCCGTCCGAGCAGCGTTTCCCGTCTCTGCATCTCTGCACCATTGTACTAGAACACATGTTGGAGGAAGAGCGTTGATGTAAAGTATTCCGAAGGGAAGCTAGCATGATGTTCCAAACGATCGTTTCATCTTTGAAAAACCTTAAACATTGCTTAATTGTTCCTTACTCTTCCCATATGTAACGTTTCGTGAAAAAAACATCTTCATGATTCATCTTTCCAAATTGTTGGATACCAACTGCAGCAATCTCTTTTCTTATATTGATATTTACCATCACCTTCCTACACGCTCTCTGAATTCCCTTTCTTTCCCATAATCGGAGAGATATTCTTCTTTGGTTCCCAAACCGTATCATCACAAAATCTGCGACTCTCGACGCGCCTACGCTATTCTTTCATGCACTTCTTCGTTTTTCCGTCGCCGATCTCGCGGACGAAAAAGAAATGGCGCGCGCCACTCGCTCCTCTCAGACGCCTTTCAGACCCCGGGACTCTTCCTCAAGAACACGCACACGCACACCCATCACATACACTCGTCTTGCACACACTCGTCATGTGATGAGATAGAGGCGAAGATGGCTCCCCATTCTCTTAGTACATTCTGTGCTTTCGTTTTTTAAGCTCTACCATCTAAAAAACCTCGTTAGGCTCGACATTCGATAGTATAATATTTGTTGCAGAGTATTCACAGCCATTTGTCGTTGCTTATAGTGCGATCGGAACTTCCCCACCGTCTTCCGGTTCGTCGCAGCCTAAGACGATGCAGTTTTATCAACCTACAGCCCAACAACATCTGGCAAGGAACACGCCCCCTCCAGGTTTTGCACAGGTAGACTACCGAATGATTCACTTCGTTCAAAGTCAATTCAACGAATTCAATTTCAGCCATATGGAATGGGAATGCGTCCGCACGAGGAGGAAACCCGCCAGATAATGAATTTGGATAGTCAACAGACGCACAACTCATCTCCTTCTTCATCTTGGTGAGTTTAAATTTTGTACAAACGATGATAGCGTTGACTACATACTTGAGGAGTGTATTAACTGCGATATTACTTTCATATGAAAATGGAGTTGGTAGTTATGAACACGTACTGCAGTAAGAAGCAAATCATTATTATGGCATCTGGTTGGACGGGCAGAGAGGCTGATCCCCCCATCTCCCCTGCTGTCGGAACCAAGCGATTATTGGATTCCGCGCGCCCCACACGCACTCACAAACTTGTTTCGGTTTTCGATCAACTACTCACTGCTTGTCGACTGCATATTAAGATACTGTAGTAAATATCGGATCTCTCCATGGCTGATTGGAAAATTGATTAGGGTTCTGGTGTTTCCAGGACGCACATATGTGTTTTTTGCTCATCTAAACTAAGATTATCGAAGTATGAGTATGTTAGGAATGTAGATGAAGACTTCCAAACGATGTCTGAGCTTGTCTGAAATTGATTCACGGCCGGCGTGTTGTTTTCCTGCCTCTAAAGGCTAACGTTTTCTGCTGAAGGAATCTTTAGGTGTGCATGTGTACACGTGTCTTGGCTATACCTCATCAATCTAAATACCATGTAGGAAACACGGGAAGCGGTCGTCCACGCCGCCGTCGTTGCGCGCCATCCTAGAGATTCACATTACTGTCTAGACGCAGGACGAGGTCTATCCGGAAATAGTGTAGAGGCGCAGGCAACGATGACTGAATGGGGGGCTGAAGCAAATGCGATTGCCGAGACGGACAAGACAGGGCGGACGGACGTACGGGGAGAGAAGTAACTGGAGTGTGGTACTATACAAGAGACGGAGAGAAAAAGAGAAACGAATGAAGCCCTCTCCATCCTCTTCTCGTTCCCTCCCTATTCGTTTGTTTCGATAGGGACTCTATGCTTTCCGTCTGAAGTGCCCGCGGGGTCCTGAAGAGTAGAGGGGTTGGAAATACGCATTTACATTTAAGGTCTACAGGAAACACAAAAAGGATGAAGTTAAAACGACCGAATTAAAAGTTATATGTATAAGGAACAAGGAATGACTAAAAACAATTAGTTTGGATTTGAGTCTGAGAAAATCTGCATAAAACAACATGCCCTGAGTAAAGTTCTATAAGTCGGGGCGGAAAGATTAAGCCACTTTTTCCAGGAATCAACCATATGGACAAATGACTAATCTAAACGCCTATCAACAACGGTGTCACAATCCTTATGCTCCTCCGGTACCTCCACAAATGGTACATCAAAACGGACCGCCTGGTGTTGTTCCTACTTCTAATCCATATTATCCAACTCCTGGTCCGCCACACCATCATATGCAGCCTCAAGCACCTATGATGCCACCTGGAATGCATGGGCAGCAGCAACAACAGCCGTATTACAATACGCAGTCTCCATTGACTGGTTCGTAGTTTTTCATTGAAACGTTTGCGGTTTCTAGAGTCTATTTGTTTAGGTTCGTCTCCGTCGATGAATTATGGAAACCCGCAAATCCCGGCACCACCACCGACTGCTAATGGATCTGCACCGATTTTCAATTTTTCTAAACCAAGGAATTCAAATGAAGGAGCCGCAGTCAATTCAGGAGGTCATCGGAGGAAAAAGCATAACGACTTGGTAAAAATCCATCCTATCGAAATAACCCAACTATTTGTAATTACAGAGTTCTCCTCGTTATAACAACAATGGTAGCGATGATGTCGATGGTTCGGTTTTCCCTGACATGTCTGATTTTCCACTTCTCGATGTTGTCCAATCGAAGGCAAAGAAAGACGCTGGAAGAAAACCTTGTCGCCCTCATCTTTGCGAACAATCCAGAATGTTGATCTCGCGTGTCTGCCATTTTCACAGAGAGTTTGTCAAAAGGTGAGAAATTAAAATTACTGACACATTTTTCATCACTCCGAAGATCCGTGTATTGCAAAATCATTCCGGTAGCCTCGTGACGAGTCCGTTGGCATTGCCATCGCGCTTGAGCGCAGCTTGACGAGCTGTGGTCTATATGTATGCGGAGAGCACGCGGGCGGGGGGCGAGTATGTATGTGCTCCGTGAGCAGCACAAACGAGCTGCATTTGTCGTTGGTCTGGCCTTAGACTTCATCGTCTTGGCATGTCCGTCAAGGCCTGACGGCTCTTGCGCACCCTCCAATGTCGTCACGCTCTTTTGCCATGGCGCCCCTTGTGTGGGCCGATTGGTTTCAGTGTCTCGTAACGGACGTAGTCTCTCTGAAGGAAGGTACTCTCTCATCCTTTCTCCCCAATGGCTCATCACCATCATCAGACGTCTTCAACGTCTTCAGCAGTCAATACTAAATGTCTTTTGACGAGAGGGAGAGGGGAGTGGGGTGTCAAGAAAACGAGATACACACACACACACACACACACACACACACACACACACACACACACAAAATATATAATTTCAGATTACCTTCGCGGCATCCGCTCGCCAATTCACCATTTTCGAAACCAGACCAATGGACATCGCAAATTATGGGCATTTCATTGGCCACTGTTCGGAAGTGTATTGATATGGCCGTCGATGAAGAAGTTTTCACCAGATGCACGGATAAGAATCTCGTGAATTTAACGGTTCGTTGTTCTATAGAGGGAAATTCTGGCTATTCCTAATTTTTCCAGCCATCTGAACGCGCAGAACGAGAAGAGCTTCTTTCGAAGTTGTCAACTGTTTTTGAGGACGAGAAGACTTTGGGTGCAGGGACAGCTGGGATGACCATTGCAGAATATTCTCCTCGTCGTTCTTATTCAACGACTCTCATCCGCCAATCGACCGATGACAAATCGTCGAATTCTTCATTTGCAAACGGAGGTGACTATGGAAGCAATGAAACAACGCTGTTGAATCTTGACGAGCACTCAAATCATTCGAAGGATTTCGCGCCAACTTCGGCCGCCGATTTAAACAATGGAGGCCCCATTTTTGAGGAGCTTGGGCCAATGGGAACCGTTGCAAACGGTGACACGGAGGAAAAGTCGGCCTCGGTCATGGATACTCCTAAAAGAGGAAGACCACGCAAGGCACCAGGAATGCCAACAACAAAACAAAGTAAGCGAAAGGAGTCGCAGGAAGACAGCGAGATGTCTGAAGATGTGAGATAATCGGGTGAATCTCATTATCATATATTGTTTTCTTTACAGAAAGAGGAGCACGAGAAGAAGACTGAGGATGAAGACGAGACGAATGAGGAGACGGAGAAGAAGTCAGATGAACTTCAACAAGCCGTTGTGGCTGCAGAGAGGGATGACGACGCAGCTTCTAGCGAGGTACAGTTTGATGAATAAAAATAGCCAATTTGAATTAAAGTATTTCAGGGCACAACCCGAAGTGAGACAGCCACTCCAGAGCCAGCTGCTGACACGTCGGTTGCCAAGAAAACTCGTGCAGCTGCTAGACGCAAGAACACGAAAACTGGTGACGAAGAACTTCCAACATCTGCTAAAAGAAAGCGTGGATCCGTTACCGCTGCAACAGCTGGAGTGAGCGGACTCGACGACGAAAATGCTGATCACAAAATGGTTACAAGGTAGATATTCCTGCAATATTCTTAAGTTATGTTTTGGAATGTTTTTATTTTTAGAGCTAGAAGCCGTCAACCGTGATTTTGTGAAGTGTAGACGTCCCATTCTTCTTCAATTGCCTTTCTTCCCAATCTTATCCTTTTCCGTGCCATCAGTGCCTCGATTGTTTCCGCTTTTCTTGTTCTATTGCATTCCTGTCAACTATGCTCCCAGTCACCCAGCCTTCACTTTCCTCTCCTCGTCCATTCCCAGTTCAGTTTGCTTCCTTCAAACTTGTTGTCTGTACATTATTGATGTGTGTCTTAATAATTTCTCCCTTCCCCCATGACCCCTATTTCCAAATTAAAATCCCATTGAATCGTTAGCCAGCACCCTCCCTCTACTCGGTTTCCCCTGGGCTGTTTGTTGTTTTTTGATGGAGCTGATACATAGATTTTATTTCCTTTCAGTACTGACAGTTTTGGTTTGCGGGTATCACAGCTTTATTGTCCCCTTTTCCCACATGCCTATTTCGCTTAGCTTTGGACCGTTTCTGGTTCTCCCCGTCTACTGTTATACAGTGTTTCCTGTTCCATCTACTTGTGAAATTTACCTCCGTCTCCCATTCCCAAAACAACAAATGGTTCCTAAGATTAAATTATTCACTACCCGATAATCAATGTGTCCCATCCCCAAATCTTGTAAATTGCATCTGTGTGGAGCTATTGTTTCATTCGAATAATAAAATGGTTTAATATACACGGTTTCGCAGTCGAAGAATGTTTTCAGGTTGAGTTCAGGACGAAGCAGTTGCATGAGTTGTTGAAAGCTCTGATAGGATCAGGGGCGTCAGCTCGAAACGTTGGATGATTGAGTTCAGACAAGGACATTGCACGAGTTCCTAGATTGAACTTTTTCTCATAATCAGGTTCAAGGTTAAATCGACAACTTTGCGAGGTCATAAAATCACAAGTTGGTCCTGGTTTCGAAAATAATCTGGTTACCAGCTCGTTGTTTTCAGCGTTTCATTCTTGAAGAAAATAATGGACGGTCGTTTCAGATGTTTGTTCCAGATGGTGGTTCTGTCGATAGAAACAAGTTGTTCAGCTGAAAGTGCCAAGAAAATGCTAAATTACAATAGAAATCTGAAATTTCCTGGAAATTTTAAGATGTTCCCTGAACTTTGTATCTGAACAATTTATCTCGGTTCCTGTGACTGATATCAAATCGTGCCCAACTAGCGAACTGTTTATGACATTTATTGATACTTGGCGCACATTTCTTATACTGAAAAATTATCAAACCGCGGTGAGATATGCATTTCTGTAACGCCTTGCGCGAAAGTGTGCCAACAAACTGTCAGTCCATAACACAAGAACATATAAATTTGGTCAGTGACGGGAAAGGGGGGCCGGTCTACCAGAGGAAATACGGAAATGTTGCCTCGAATAAGTTTTTACCCCTTGGACTCAATTTTCTCCTGCATGTCATCCACTCACATAGGCCTTCCTCATAAATTCATCCATCAGAAGTTGATGCTTAATCATCAATGCTTAATGAAAACGTACAAAAAAATTTTGAAAACGTACGAGTGAAATATGATATCTTGAAAGTATTTTCGAGAGAGAAACAGATGTATCAACTGATAACCACATGAATGTTGTTCCGTCCCCAAACTTTACACCTTTCCATCCGACAACGAAATGTTTTTTCGGTGACCAATTGGACCTCTCTGGCGGGTGCCATTTGAACGTTACGAAGTGATATATGAGTGGGAATTGGTGGACCTTCTATCACCTTTTTTTCTTTCACAAAGACTCTTTTTTAATATGAAATCCCCTATTTCTGATTGTGAGAAGTTCTCGCTTACCAGCTCGATCATTATTATTTCTTCAACGGTCGGATCTTCGGAGCAAAGAATCTCGGTGAAGTTTTACGAGGCTTTGAAGCAGAGAAGTGAGAATACTCCATTTCACATTTCCTGTTTTTTCGGCTTCTTTGTTTCCTGGATTTTGTTTTCAAATGCTAACCAGATTCACATGTTTTTTTCTCGGAACACGAAGCGAACTTTTTTCACCTGCTCTTACCAGAGATGAGAAGAACAGTTACCTTCAAAATTGAATGGAATCCGGAAGTCTGAATACGGTATTTGGAGTCCGGAAAGCTGAACGGAGTTTGAAATTTTGTGGAAATATAAACTTCTTTGCAGCTTCATCTCCGTTTCCTCGTACCTCCCAAACATTCGAATCTATTTTTCGTTCTGAACTTTCCGTATATAGCAGTGGACTCTTCTTCACAGCTCATCTTCTTCTGCTTCTCCTTCTCACCCGAGAAATTTGTCGCTGTCGCCGCAGAGTCTCTTTTCGCGAGAAGTAAAATTGCAAGAAAGGTTTTAGTTTGAAACGCTTTGATTGCATTTTTATTTTCCGTTTTCCCTCTTCAAAGAAGCTCTTTTTCTTGCTTCGAAAAGGTCACAACATCTCCAGATGTCATTCATTTCAGTTTCGTGGAATTCAGGAAGCATGAAGATATAATCTGAGATGAATCAAACCTCATTCTTTTCGATTTCGGAACACATTTTCGAATGGTTTCAAGGACTCCCTTGTGAGTTCTCTCGATGGTCAGAAAATAATGGAATTCCGAGAGAGTTCACTAGTAATATCTCTCTGATTCGGCTTGAATGTTTTTTCTGGCCTTCATTTGTGGGAGGCATTTATCTCAGGACCTTCCTACAGTATATCCTCCGAATCTCGAAATATCTGAATCATCTAGAATTTCACCCGAAAAGGTGTTAACCTCATCAACGCTCCTCTTCTATTTTCCCCATTTCGACTCCTCGTCCATCTGTTGTTATGAGTGCAAAATAGTGAGTTAGAGAGGTTAGTTAATCGAATCGAAGCAACTCGGGAGTCCCTTTTGGAATGCCTCCTCTTCGGGTGGTCTCTAACTCAATTGCCAAGACATGCCGTCCATTTTGCGTGGAATTATCAATGTGTTGTCCCACCAGTTCCATCATTGACGAGCCGCCAATGTTTCTCTCTGTGGTATAAACCGTTGATTGATGAATTTGTTTGGGATCTTTTTTTTAAAAGGAATCCGTTTGGTCTGATCAAAAAGTCATGATCCCTCGATAGTGGCCAGTCTCTTTATTGGTACCAGAATAGAGAATTCAGAAATTTGATACAATGACAATACAATGAGATTCTTTCGCTTATCCATTTTAAGTTTTCTTGTAATCTAGGTCAAGGTAAAATCGACCCGCAGACTGAAAATCTGAAATATGATTCCGGGAAATGATGACGGTTGGCTTGACCTTGACTTAGATTTTGAGAGAATGATCCGAATCTCCATGTAAGAACGAGAATTTTGATTTTGTCCCCTTTGCTCATAACCCCTTTTATTTCCTTAGTACCAACCGGTTGCTCTCTCCCTCTCAATTTTACTACCCGATTCGCTAGTCTGACCTAATCCCAGTGAGCCGCCCGCATTTTCCTAATTGCTCTGTCTGATTTTTACCGCCCGTTTCCCCCTTTTTCATTCTCCTTTCCCACCGTCCTTTTTTTCTATTCAAACCGGTTTTTATGTCCTCGAGCTTTCGGCTCATCCGTGTCGCTTCCCACATTCATCGGAAAACAAGTAATTACTTCGCGCGCTTTTTGTAGTAGGTGGTCTTTTACTAAAAGTGGGAAGGGATAATGGTTTCTGGTAGATACTTTTTATGAGGGGGTCCCTTTTGCAACGCTTTTAGGATAAAAATTAGTTGGAAGGAGAGGAAGAGAAGAAGAGAAATGGAGAGGAAGTTGGAATGGACGCGCAAACAGTGAATTGTACTTCCGATTGATGGCAAGACTCGGAGAATTCTCAAAAGAAGACTCTTTGTTGATGACGTCGCGGCAGAGGATGAAGATTCTTGCAACGTTTGGTATCCTTCCTGTCTCTTGTGAAGACATTTTGATGCTCAATTTAGATGATAGTCTGTCTAGTCGTGACGATGTAAAATTACCTCTTGAAAGTTTCACTCTTTTCTTTCTGGATCCTTCACTGATTTCCTTTTTAGTACTGGCGTTCGAAACTTGCACTGAAAGGACACAAGTTTTGAAGTTGCATGTCGCCATAACTAGCTAGATTGTGATTTTTAGAAAAAGTTGGAAAATACTTTTTCAACTGCTCAATGTTGACCATTTCGCAATGAGAATTACCAAAATTCATTTATTTTTGGCCAGCACTGTAGGTCCAACTTTCGTACCTGAAAATCTTTAAAATTATGTGCGTTTTTCATATCTTTCCAGTTTCTGACTTTCGTGACAGTTGTTTTTGAGCTCAAACATTTTCTCCCATTCATTTTCATTTTTACAAACTTTATCGAATGTTTCAACAGCATCTCTAGTTTTCTAAGCCTAGTCAAAATAGTTTCATCGTCCAGCAGAAACTGAAACCAGAATGATTCTTCCGAAACTAGAATAGCAGATGATAGGGGTCTCTTCTTCTTCTTTTTTCATTCCCCCATCATTTTCTCCGCCATCTTCACTCATCGTCTTCCTGTAGCCCGTGTATGCGTCTCTTCGTCTCGCACACTCTCTCACTTCCTGATTGGCTCGATTGTCCGCTTCGGAGGGCGAACAAGAAAGAGATTTTTGTGCAGTAACTGAGACTTCTTGGACCCAAAAATGGAATTGATGCGTCTCTGAGTTTTCTGTTTACTTTGTACTCCTTGTTTTTATTTGCGATTTTCTGAAGGAAAACGTTCAAAATGTGCAGTCACTTCAAAGTGACTTCCTTACTTGTGCTAGTGAAGGAATTTCAAGATTATATCCCCCTCATAGCTAATTTTTGAAAACCTTCTTAGTGTACCATGCCCTCCGAACAGACGGGGTCCAATTTCTGTGAATGATTTGCATCTCATTGACATTCCCCTCTCGCCCTCTTGTCTCCTTGACTCCGCCCCCTCAATTCATTCTCATTTATTCTATTATTTTAGATCCCTCTCTATCGTCGACTAGAATGCCACATCAGAAATCCCGAGACGTCTTTCAGTAGGTTAGAGACTTGGCAAAAATGCGTTTAGTGATTGTTCACTTTTTGTTAGTCGCGCAGATTCTAGCAGCACAAAAGAGTAGTATTGGTGAGTTTCACGGGGGGCGTACAGCAAGAAAGAACAACGTGTTTAGGTCCTCCGAAACTTCTAGAGCAATCGGAAGAAGAAGTGTGGTATCACTTAGATGATGATGATTTGAAGAATAGATTGACTCTTCGGTGTGAAGCAGACGAGAATACCGACAGGTGGGTGGAAATAACACAGATCACAACAGAGACAGGATTTATCTGAGTTCTCGTAACAGATATCATAAAGTGGTCAACTAATAAAACATTGTTCAGTATGTCATAAATGTTCTGTTAGTTACTCACTTTTTGATATCTCATACAAGGGCCGAGATAAATTTGGTCAAAGGAGTGGTAAGGGGCAAGTTGTTTTCACCGAAAATGTTTTAGATACGCCTGGCTGAAAGATGGAGAACCCTTCGAAATTGACTCGGATGGTATTGTTTGGGAAAAAGAAAGTCAGTCTGGATCGATCGTTTTTATGAAGCCCCACATCAGCCATGAAGGGTATCTGCTCCAAATTGTCTCGTAATATTTGACCTGTATAATTTCAGATACTACCAATGCTTTGCCTCCAACATCTTCGGAACTGCTCTATCAAACAAAATGCATTTGAGACTTGGGTGTAAGAAAGGGGAATAATAATATGGAAAAGAATAATGTGTTTGTTTGGATCGGTTGAATGAGCATTCAAGTGTTCTCCTCTTGCTCTTTTTGTCGATGCTTAGGTGCTAATTAGTGGAAATGGGGATAAATTTAATATAGGAAAGAGGCCACATGTTGATGATGGATGGGAGAACAGTTAATAATAGGGTTGTTTCAGCATTGGAACATTTCCCGAAACGAGATATTCGAGTGCTGAAAATCAAAGAAGGAGAATCTCTTACACTTAATTGCACCCCGCCACGTGGGACTCCACCTCCAAGAATTATTTGGCTGTATAGGTATGACCTGCAAGAAAGTATTGGTTGTCATGCATTCCTTCAGATCTCTGGATGACTCCTCTGTGATCGAGACTATCCGAAGTCGTCATATCACAGTTGATATGAGTGGACAACTTCATTTCTCCTCCGTTGAACTTTCGGATGGAAAATCAAAGTTAGTATATGAGTGTGCTGCGACTTCACCGGTTTTAAGAGGAGAATATAGATCCGGGGATAGAATCCAGCTGGATATCGAACCCAGTCAAGGTGGGGGGAATTTCGATGTTCCAGTTGCAAGCTTAATCTTTCAGACAAGTCTTACCCTGTCAAAAAACTATCAGTTAGTCCGAGTGAAGTGACGGTACGAGCCGGAGGTCAGCTGAAACTACAATGTGTTTTCGGTGGAAGGCCTCTTCCAACAATTTTCTGGTCAAAAGTTGACGGAGAACTTCCGAAGCAAAGAATCAAAGACTTGACAACGCATGAAAGTGACTTCGGCCGTTCTCTGATCGTCGACAACGTTCATCCAGATGATGCAGGAGTATATGAATGTAGAGGAAGACACTTGGTTCATACTGTCAACGTTCGAGTCATGGGTTAGTCGAGAATGATTTTACTTTTTACCATATCGTTTTCTTTCAGCTGCTCCGTTCTGGGAATTCGAACCGCCACGAGATGTATCTCTTCCGGAAGAAAGTACGGGAGAATTGGAATGTCTCGCTGGCGGACAACCAACTCCAATCATCACTTGGAGTATGAATGGAAGATTCCTTCATGAATTGGCAGAAGATAATCGAAGGGTTCTTCTGGATCACGGAAAGATTCTGAGAATCAGAAATCTGAATCACGATTTGGATACGGGAGTTTATCAGTGCAACGCTAGCAATCCGCTGGGTTACGTGTTCGCAAACGCGTTCGTTCATGTCAGAGGTGTGTTATCTATCTGAATCTCAAACAACTAGCTACTCTATTCCAGCCCACGCTCCATTTTTCCGAATGCCCGCTGCTCGTCACTGGAAGGTGGTTCTTCATTCTACAGTGATCTTAGACTGTGATGTGGATGCTGCTCCAGAAGCTATGGTTCGATGGGTGGATGCGGATGATAGACCATTGCAAGTCGTGGAAGGGAAGAATAAGGTGAGTGGGTTTATTTATGTGGAAAAGGGAATAGAAGAGCTTCAATAGAACGAAAAGTTGAAAAAGAGAACCACAAGCAATGCAAAATATAGTAGAACCTTTGCGGCGGGCTCTGAAAACAAAATGTGATAAGATTGAGAAGGCATATTTCGCAACATACGAGAACATTCCACCCGGACAAGAATTCCTTTTGTAGTATCTGCAAGTCCTCTCTGATATTCAACTGTCACTTTTTGAGCCTTCACAAATTTAACCAATCCCTCCATTTGTCTCTTTTCGAAACTCTCACTTCCTGCTCCTTCGAGCCCGTCATAGGAAACCTTCAACGAACTGTCATCCGATAGTTCCCCGAGCATCTGGAAATCAACACCTTTTTTTGTTTCCAAAGTTAAAAACCTTGATTTGAAACTGAGAGTCCTGTTCAGTTGCATTGAAGACGTATTTGAACGATGCCGACACGGTTCGAAGCATATAGTTCGGAGACATTCCCAATGACCAATCAGACCATTTCATAGGAATTACGACCGTACTGGGCACTAGAAACTTTTGAATAACTTTTGCTGTGAGTCTGCTCACCTTCAACTCCTTTAGCTGTGATTTGGAATGAGGACCCAGGGAAAATGGCCAATTGTTTCCTGACAGTGAGTACTGGCTCAACGAAGAAGAGGGTTGCTTCTGTTTTGGCAGCGTCTTTTCTGAAATTCAAAAGCTCCAAAAGTTCAATGCTTCCGTTCTCACCCGATGTCATGAATCGTAAAGTTCGTACTCTTTGTTTCCTCAAGACCTCCTGCAGTCACTGTCAGAGCTGTTAGCTTAAAATGAAAATATTTCTTTGAAAATTTTAAACGAATGGTTACCCCTTCGATGAAGTGAATTCCTGAAATTCTAGCCGCTCCGGAGGGATTCAGTAGTGTTACATAATGACTTTCCATGCTATCAGATCGAATGAAAACAACCCTCTTTTCGAAGCGAGAAGTTTCGTAGACATTGGAAACTGAATTGATGGGATTTTTCACTTTCATTTGAGAGTTAACCAACTGTGTTTTTCATCTGCAGCTAGTAGGAAATAAATGATTCCTGGATTCTTCAAAGTTGACTTCTCTAGATTTTCGTTTCGAATTGCAATTTTATTGTGAAGAGGTTCAAAAATAGGCCGCTTTTCTCCAGTATCATTGTCAACAATTCCTCCAACTTCACTCATTTTCCTGGAGTCTCCATCCACATCTGGCCTCAGAATATGAATATTCTTTTCATACTCCATTGCCTCTCTGTCTTTCGAAGAAGCTACATAAACCTGAAAACTCAAAATGTTGAAAATCAACTAACGTGTCCTACAAATGCTCCCTGAGCAAACTCGAACTGAACAGTTTCTCCTGGAGGTAGATCATTCACAAAGACAACTTTGCTGAGTGGTTCCGAGGGTAGATTCGTAGCTTCCGGATCGTCTGGATAAACACCGAAAACCTGAGTTACCAGAACGAGAATCGCAAATAAGACAAGAGAGGCATCTGAAAATGGAAGATAATGAACGAAGAGAAAACTATTCACCTGTCCGTCTCATGTTGTAACAAACGTTCATGACTGTTTTGATTATCAAAAAATGTTTCCTTTTCAACTCCAAATGTTATTGCGCTGTTTTTGAGTTGATAACAATGAACACTCATCTATTCAAATATTTTAAGCATCAGATTATTCCTCAAAACAACTTTATTTATTTATCACTTTCAGCTCTTTCCAAACCACACATTCATGATCTACGATGTGAATAGTGCAGATGAGGGACTCTACTATTGCAATGTCACCAACAAATACGGAATCAATCGAGCAACGAACCGACTTCAAGTGTTCAGTGAGTCTTCAGTCACTGGTTTTGTTAGGGAACAATGAAAATTAGAATTCCACCGGAAATGTTTTTGTGATGAATCATACTGAACTGTAAATATTTGCAGAGCCCACGTACTTTGTTCGAATCCCAACCCCAAAACGGTTGATTCTGGAGGCGGGAGAAACTGCAGAAGTGTTTTGTGAAGCTGTCGCAGATCCACGACTTCCTATCAAGTATCAATGGACTATCAATGGAAAAGTGCTGACTGAATCCCAATATTATGAGTATGAGCGGAAACTTGAATATCCTTTATAATCGGTTTCTTCTCAGAATCCTCCCCGATCGTCTCCGCTTCCGATCTGTCCGAGGTCGCCACTCGGGAATCATTGATTGTGCAGCAACCACTGATGTAGACGTGAAGTTGGCATCGATGCAGTTGATTGTGAAGGATGTACCTGCTCATCCGGTGGTGGAAGCTGCTCATTGTTCTGAGAGGAAAGCAACCATCAAATGGGTTCCAGCGTCTGATCATGGAGACTCTATAAAGAAATATATTGTGGAAATGTTCACGGATTTTAAGAAGGTTAGCTATTGCGGACATAATAGCCTCAGAAGATTTAGGGATGATCCAGCTTATGTTGATTCGAAGTTTTCAGAATGAATGGGAAGTGATAAATGAGGAAGTGAATGTGAACAAGGAACATTTCGAAGTTGACATCACTCTGACTCCTTGGGTGAACTACACATTCCGTGTGGTGGCTTACAACTCTCACGGAAGATCCGACATGAAAATAGATGGACAACCGAAAGAGGAATGGCTCACTTGCCAGACCCGTCCATCGTTCCCATACACCAATCCAACAGGAGTGAAAGGAGAAGGAACTGAACCCGATAACCTTGTGATTTCATGGAAACCATTGGATAGATACTACTGGAATGCACCAAACATGCAGTACTTGGTTAGATACAAATTGGATGAGCCCATTCATGGGTGGACTGAGTTCTTGGTAGAGGACTCATTGGCGGTGAGCAGAAGTGGAGAGAAGCTTATGACAATAACGATTTTCAGAATTTCACGATAATCCGAGATCAACCCACATTCCGGAAATATTTGATTCAGGTTCAATCTGTGAATTCTGTTGGACCGAGTATTGTAGAACCAGAGATTCATCATGGATGGTCTGGAGAAGATGGTTGGTTCTGGAACTCCTACAGAAAAGTTGCATTCGTCTATTTCAGTCCCCGACGAAGCTCCTCATGACTTCCGAATCGACACTCAAATCAACTTCACCACGATTAACTTTACATGGAATCCAGTGCATGAGAACACTGTGAATGGACATTTCATTGGGTATGAAATTGAGTATTGGAAGGCGGAGAACACAGTCAGAAAGTACTCGATCAAGATCCCCGCTAATTCTACCTACAAGGTATTTGAGAACTCAAGAAACAATATTCATGATACATTCCAGATAATCAACTCATTCCATGCAGTGACGAACTACAGTGCTCATATCAGAACGAGAAACAAACGACTTCGAAGTGCTCCGAGTCATCCTGTTCATTTTGCAATGCCGGAAGGACGTTAGTTCATTTTTTTTTCCCTTCTGACACCTATTTTTCTTTTTTCAGCCCCTGGAAAGGTTCATAATCTGCGTGTTTACTCCGTCGGATCCACTGCGATCCTTTTGCAATGGGATGCTCCTTTGCAGCCGAACGGAAGGATAAGAGGATATTTCATTTCGTTCCAAAATGATAGAAGTGAGTTAAGAGTCTTCCTTTGCTCATTCATGATTAATCTCTTTTTGTTCGATCATCGCTTAAATATAGAGAGAAAGTGAATAATATAATCTCGTGGTTCGTTGCTTTTCGCTTCTTCCGCATTTCCTAATCGTCTTCCAACTGAACGATTTTCAGATGAAACCGAGGAAACCTACGTCATTCATCGACAAAAATACTATCTTCATGAGAAAAGTGAGCCTGATACAGGATATAAAGTTTCGGTTTGGGCAGAGACGAGAGCTGGAGAAGGTCCGACGACGTTGAGACCTGTCAGAACGTGGCCTGCCAGAAGTGAGTTTGGAGAACCCTCTTTGATTCTTTCCAGAAAACATCTGAATTCAATATTTCAAAACAACCATTCAAATTAGATCATGTGCTTCAGTTCTAGCTCATCAGCCAACAATTATCTGAATTTTCAGTTCCGGATGCTCCCATTTTCCGAGTCAAAAACATCTCATTAGACTCCTTCGTTGTCGAGTGGCTTCCCAATAATCACAGTGTTTGGAAGATGCCCGGTGCTGCGTTCTTCGTCAATTACACGGCTGAAAGTTCGAATACGTGGCATCAATCGGAGATAATCTATCTTCCGAATACAGACATTCTGCTCAGAAGTGAGCCTTTTTGATTGAAATAGTCGAGAATTAAACAGTTTTTTTTCAGATCTGAAAGAAGATCAAAAGTACTTCATACAAGGAATTGCAAAGGATGGCCCAAGACAGAGGGAATCTGAATTCCTCCCAATCAAAACTCTCAATCGAGATTATGCGAATCGACTGAAGGAGGACTCTCTCAGAAGTGCAGCATGGTTCATTGCTGTTTTGGGGGTCCTTGGAATTGGTCTTATCACGATATGTCTCACTTTCTGTTGTGGGAACAAAAACAGACAGGACAAGTTTGCAGTGAGAAGGAAGGTAAGAAACTGTTGATTTTTGAATGAGCCCCACGTCTAGTTCTGTTTGGCCTATTCTCTGAAACTGTAGATTGCTGAACTTTGTTCGTTTGCAAAACGATTTGTCTGCACTTTTCGCTCGAATGGTTACACTCTCAAAAGTGCTCCATCGACCGTGACCCCACTTGCAAAAGTGCATTTCTTCCAGGAAATCGAAATCGGACATCAACAGGACAATGAAGAAGAAAAACAGTTTCTCGAGTATCAATACGGGTTTAAAAACTAATTGAATATTCCATGTTGAAAAAGAGTTCATCGCAATATTTATTATTTGTTTATACATAAAAGTTTTCAATTTTTGAGATTTGAAAGAACTATGGTAACTCGTTGGACGAACCCGAGTGAAAGTTTAATTGTTTGGCATTTTGGGAAACAAGATCAGAGCTAGAAAGCTGATATGATGGATGAAACAAGTCGATAAAAATCTAAGGGAAAATGAAAATGTTTTAGAATTTAGGTTTTTGGAAGAACAGCCTCTTGAGAGCAATTCTGAAGTCACGGGAGAACGCAGCGTAGAGAATCGGATTCACTGCGGAATTAGAATATCCCAGCCAGAAGGCAGTTGTGAAAAGGGATGTTGGGATGCATCCAGCAGCCACAGTACAGATGGAATACGCTTGGAGGACATAGATGGTAGTGAAGGGAATCCAACAAACGATGAATGCGGCGACGACGATTCCAGTGGTACGAGCAACTCTCATTTCGGTTCGAAGGGATCTTCGCATACATTTCTTTCTGCAAAGAAGGAAAGAATTAAGAAAATCGGACCAGAAATTCAGAGGATAGATAGATCACACATTTCAAGCAGTGATATTGGATGGTTTCAGTGAAATATAATTACTCATATTTTAGGTACGGTGAGTTGGTTGGTGCTCGGAATAGCGTGATTTTGATAGTTTTACAAGATTCAGAGTTGCAAGAAAACCATTTCAGCGATAGTTTTTCAATTAAAATAGTTTTTGACCTCGTGAGAATAAAATTACAGCAAAAACGGAAGGTAGAGACGACAAGAGTACGGTATGCAAATGAGTTTTTGAAAAAACAAAAGCTGGATGTTACAGTATGCCACTCGTCTGCTCTCTAAACATACCTGGAGTTTCGATTCGGTGACCGAACCGTACTTCTTCTCCACCATCTGTGTATTTTTAGTTTTTCAAAGCTCAAAGTTTGAAAATGCGGAAAAAAAACTTACTGTGTGATGTGGTTGATGATATTGGTCTTTTTGGCTTCCAAAACTCCAAAAACCACAGTGTGCGTGAGAAACGAGCGAATCGCGGGTGCATCCACTGAATTCTTGTGCTTTTCAACGACTGCTGCCATCACGGGAACCGGGTCAATGACTTCTTTTGATGGAGATCCCACGCCTTCTTCTTCGTGGCTCAATCGCGTTTCGTATCTCTCGAGTTTCTGAAAATCACGTGGGTTTTATTTTCATCAGAGTCAAGATGTTCGATACTTGCAAACGGGACTATTGCAGATACCGTAAGACCTGCAGTAGTGGGATCCATTCACACACTAAGAAATATTTCTGCACTTACCTTCACGGGAACAATCGGTTCCTTCCTTCTATGAACTCTCAATGATCCATTCTTCGACTTTACAGTCATTGTCCTAGAAGTGTGAAGGACGGTTTGAAATATTCTGACATTCAGAATAATCATTACAAATGCAGGAACAATGAATGAGGCCATTGCAGAGAATATAATATACATTGACGGGAGAGTTGTCGGCTGACAATCCTTTGATGGTGGCGAGTCATGGGCGATTAATGTTTCAAGAATGAAAAGTATGACTGCCAGAAGAAGAGAGCAGAACCACACGAGGAACGTCATCAGGCGGACCACTCTGAAAGAAGGAAAGGAGATTGGGATGTGAAGGGAACAAAGGGAAACGTACTTTGTTGATGATATTATTGGGTATTTGATCGGCTGACGGACAGCCATATATCTATCGAATGAAATGGCAAGAAGGTTGTATATTGATGCAGTGGAAAGGAAGACATCTACGGAGAGCCATAATCGACAACCGACATGCCCGAATATCCATTCGTTCGAGTGTTCCTGAAAACTCCATGGCTCAAAGGGATCAGGGTGATCTTTAACCATATGTTACTCTTCCATGATACATGTTTTCTTTTCGAGTCCATATTATAATATTTTTCATTTCAACCCTCCTTTCTCCTCTCCATATTCTTGGTACACCTACCTGAATGATGGCGAATGGAAGAATGAGAATTCCGAGAAGTAGATCACTGATTGTGAGTGATAGCACCAAATGATTTGTGGATGTTTGAAGAGACTTCTTCGTTAGAATCACGTAGAAAACCAGCAAATTACCAATGACAACGAAACAGTTGACGACGCTCAGCGTCAGTGAGAGTAATATCATTGCGAAGGGAAGCCAACTTTTCTGAAAGTGCAAAAGTGAATTCGAGTTTGAGAATATGGAATAGAAAATCATAAGAAAAAGAAATTGGGGCGGAGTGATGGAAGAAGGAGGACTCATTCCACAGTCAACATTAAAGTATGCATGGGCGGAGGAAAAGAAGAAAAAATGAAGAGATGAGAAGAAAAGAGAGGCAAGGGAAAAGGACTTTTGGTCTTGTAGCACATTTTCGTGTGAAGGAGTGAAGTGATTGAATTGTTTTACAAAGTTTTTCTTGCAAAGAATCGGGTGAAAGTTCAAATAGTAGGGGTCACAAGGTGACAAATATCTGACAAGAAGTCTTTCGGGGAGGTCTGAGTCAAAATGTACTGACGATAACTAACTTACGTCTACTGAATGGTTACTCATTCCGTCTCTCGATTCTGCAGTATTGTTCAGGTATAGAAGTTCGAGCACATATGGCTCATCTTTTTTCATTTATTTGTGTTCAGACGTCACGAAAAAAAAACGAAATCTAACAATCAATTTTCCATAAATAAAATTACTAAAATTCTGGGTGTATAGTACGACTTTAGCTATTTCTGTCTCATATTTTGATAAGTTTTATATTTTCAGCTGAAATGAAATTCACCTTATTTTCCGAGAAACGAGACCTATTTTTGACTTTTGCGGAGCCCAGAATCCCTGCCAAATCTTGATTCAAATTTCACCAGAAACGCCAGAAACCAGATAACTCAATAGAAAGAGAGAAATTGAGAATGGCGTTCTCGGCCGGAAACCTGGAATAAAGAAGCCGTTTAATATGTCAAAGTGACAACATAAACACTTTGTTATTTCTACCATCACTCAAGAAGAAAAATAACAAGGAACGCCGTCTCTGGTAAAGATGATAAAACTACAAAAGATGAAGTAGTGGATTATAGAAACAGATAAAAAATGAAGAGAAGTTTTTGTGCTCCTCAACTTTGCAAAAAGGACCTCCTGCCACGAAACAGAATTACGTTCCATATGAAGAAAGACTTCAGAAGGAGTAGATTCAGAAGTGCAGAAAAAGGGGGAACTCGGCGCGAGACAGGAAGAAAGACAATTTGAATCGTATTCATACCTATTCAGAAGAAGTCACGTCTGCCCCGAAGACTTCTCAGAAGACGTTTCGTCAGAAGAAGAGAAGGCGTTGATGCAAAGAGCGTGAGAATCAGGAAGTTTATTTCTGGGTTTACAAATCTAAAAGAGTGAAAATCAACGGTAAAGACAAAATTGAGAAGATTACTCATCTGATGAGGTTTAAGATCTAGGAACTCGGAAGGTGTTCGACAAAAGAGGAATTCGAGAATTGGTGATAACTTTCAAAGTACCAGCCAAAAGTTCGGGTGCTGACTTTGCAGAATAGTTTCAGAATGCGGTTCAACTTTGGTTCAAGTCCTGAACATCAGAGCAACTTATGTTTTTGACCACCGCCTGAAAAATCTCACCTGCGGATGAATTCTCAAGTCTACAAATCAGACATCGTTCCGTTCAACGTTCAGAAGGACAACACAATTTTTTTCCAAAAGTCATTTCCCCAGGACTTTTTAACAGAGAAGCCACAAAACTAAAGTTCTTTGTCACATCTGATGAGTAAGTAGTTCGTTTCGAAAGGAAAAAAGAATATCCAACATGAGGAAGAAGTTGAAAATTTCAGCCTGATTTTCATCCATCGATACTACACAATCCAGAGTTTTTAGAAAATCGTAATCGGTTGATAATAACAGAAAATCCTCTTGTGAATCCTGCCGTCTCGTGATTAGAAAACCTTCACCAAACAACTAGACAGGAACATGTTATGAAAGAAAAAAACACGGAGAATTGAATGATGCTCGGAAAACACAATGTAACGAGATGTTCCGATGCAGGCATATATGAAAACAGTGATTCGGACAATGGACTTGGGTTTGCCCATCCACCCTAAACAAGGCTCTCGGAGGAAGCCGAGAAGAAAGAGATTGGATGGATGTATGTCTGTGCAAATTGCGCCAATTACGTATAAATTACGTATGGGAAGACGACGAAGACAGAAGGACTACACAGGGATGGAACGTGACGTGGCAGAAGTGGCTAAATTCTACATAACCAGAAATCGGAATAATTTGGTCCCTCTTTCCCGTAGATTTGGATAGGTTTTCATCGGATGTATCCTAGAATCTTAAAGAGCTGAGAACGTCTGGAAAGCAACGTCTGGAATGGACAGTGTGAAACTGAGCATGGAAAATACATGTTTTTCTGTGATGCTTGAATATTTTCCGATAACACACTAAATCCCACCCTCAATCCTGGAATCGTTGCTTCATCCTAGATTTTGAATATTGCACCTAACATTCCAGTCTCCTTCAAAACTTTAAAAAGAAACAATCACAAAAGGGAGTTGCCAGCTGAGGAATCAAAAACCAGCACCTCCAGCTGTTCAGTGTTGTCTAATATTCTTTGTTTGACGCTCGAGCAAAAAAAAAAACGACAATTTTCAGTTCAGACAAAAGAATTTTGGAACGAGTCGAATAGATGTGGGCGGAGTCGAGAATTCGTGTGAAAACCAGTTCAATCAGAAGTTGATTAAAAGGAGTAATTCCCAAGTTTTCTTAATGAAAAGTGAGACTTGAAGTTACAACTTGATCAATGTTTACTTGACCACACTCTCTCTTCACTGAATATTCCGATTGTCGTCGTCGTCATTATGAATCCCAAAAGACGAAAAAGGAGAGGGAGGGAGGATACAAAGTTTATACTGGGAATATAACGTGTAGACATATGAGGCCAATAAAAAAGAGAGATAGGTCAAAGAGTGGAAGCTGTCAATTAAGGACCGAGGCTAAATGCATAATGAATAAAGGAAATGAAAAATAGGGGAGAAGGGGAGAGGGTACGAAGACTTGTATAGAAGTAGATGGGATTGAGTTGGAAGTCTTTGATTCTGAAAGTGCAGTGATTCTGGAAATGAAAAAAAAAAGCACTGAGGTTGACTGAAAACTCCAAAATTCTCGGGAGTACGGAATCGATCAAAAGTAAGTAAGTCAAGTTTGACGACTTTCAGTGCAAAGTTTTGAACTTTGGGCAGTTGAAAAGTGGTGTTCAACTACCGTATTTTTCGAAATTTGAAGAGTTTATCAAGCAATTCTATCAAAAAAGATGACTACGAGTTGCTAAAGAAGACCAATGTTTCAGTAATAATCATTGAAGTTATGCTTTCAGTCAGATTCGGAAAGAGTGTGAAATCATTCAGAACATCAGGAAACTACAAAACGATTCGGAAGACGAAAAGGTATTCATTAGTCCATTATCAGAACCACAACCCATTCGAACCAGGAACCAAATGGTTCATCCATACAATTTTTCTCTTCTCGAGAAAATAGAAGAAACTCGAACGAAAACCAAGTCAATTCAGGCATAAATTTGGGTGAGAAAAGAAGAAAAAGAGGAGGGGCAGAATTCTGGAGAAGAAGGACGTCGATCAAGAAGGCGTGAACAATTGAGAAAAAAACCAATATTATTATTATTTGGAAGAAAGAAGACAAAGATGGAAAAGAGTTGAGACCCTTTTCCGAGATTTTTGAATAAAAGAAACGGAATATTGCATGTTGTTCGAATGAACTATCTAGTGTTTTTCTATTCGATGTTTGATCCATTTTCAGCAGCTAGACATTGTTTTCTGTACAGAAGAGTACTTTCTTCCAGGTAATTGTGTCAATACAATTCTGAGCAGGTAAAGTAGAATGACTCGTAGATGCACCCAGAGGATTGATGGTTATGACGCTAAGGGATGAACTCGAAGATTTCAGATGTATTTAGAGGGTCATACAGATAGTGACGAAAAGTGATAGAGTATGACTCGGCAAAGATCCAGAACGACTCGAACATCGTATTAGGTCAGAAGAGACCCCAAACTCAAAATCATGAAACAATGGGAGTAACTCGTGAGGGGTGTCAGAAGTGTAGTAATTTTTGACAGGAAGAAAGTGACAAGCGTCAAAAAGTTTTCAAAACGCGCCGACTTTACACATTTCTTGTCAGAAAGAACGTTGCAAAAGCAGCGAATTGCAGAGAATTCCAATGGAAGTGACATTATGATTGAGAGGGATCAAGGAGAGAGAAAAAGGAAAGAGAAAAAGTAGGAGAGTAAAGGTGGAAGACTAAGCAGTTTCTTGATATGTTCCAAACTTTTGAAACTCGACAGATGTGAACTCATGATCTTTCTGAATACTGGAGTTGGTTACTTGGTCACAGTATTTCGGGTCGAAAATGACTTTTCACAATCCGAAAAGTCATTTTCAAAACAAAAGTAAGTTCCGAAAAATGATGTCCAAGAATGAAATCACTACAAAAAATCAGAAGTTTTCGAAGGTATCAGATTGCCTCACCTCTACAAGATTTCCAGCTCAACAGAAGTTCTTACATTGCTTTTTTTTGTCACCAAACTTTAATCCAATTTGCCTTGATCATCAAAATGCTCAAATCTCAAAAGTGAAGGATCAGTATAATCAGAAGTGGCCAACAAACAAACAATGTTGACAAAATCAGATGTCCACTACTACAGCTGGCATATGTAACATGTACAAAATATGCAAAGGAGCAATTTTGAGAGAAGAACAAGAATAAGGAGGTCTGTCTCGAGAAGAAGACAAAAATTTACATGGACATTCATGGAAATTGGGGTGGAAATTAATTTTGTGTGTGTTCCATCTTCCTTCTTTTTGACTTTCTTCCAGCATTCCTAACAATAAACAATTGAAGACTCTTGGGATAGAAAAAGAGATGGAGGGTGTTGTCGAAAAAAAGGAAAATTATGTTTGAGAAGAAGTGGAACAAATAAGAAATTACTGTGCAGAGAGGAACATGATTTCAGAGAACTTGTATCCTATTTTTTACGAATTCTCAAATACACGCTCAAGTTACCAAACGGATGTCGGCGTGTGTGTATTCGAATCTTATTTCTGGGGACCAGACTTTCCGGTCATTTGGATAGGAAGTAGGTGAGCAAGACATGTGGTTTAAGTGTTTTTTTGGGGAAAGAGTTTGTGAACCATGTAGGTTATGTGACGATGAATACACGGAATGTGAGGTGGGAGGTCGGGTATGTGAAAACTAAGAATTTATAGAGTTCGGACCTGGAATGAAAAGAGCTACAGAACAGTTGTCAACTGGCACATTTAGGTCAGATCTCAATCTCTCGATTGTAACTAGAAACAGTTGAAAATAGTAACGGATCTATGAGATATGGTTTTCTTTCCGCTTTCCGTTGCTTTTCAGACACACCGAGGACGTGAGACGGACGGTACCATTCTTCATTCGGGAGATAAAACGTCTTCGGCTCATCTTCGAGAATAGTTCATAAAACAAGAACCAAAAAAGCAAAAAAATCAGATCATGTGACAGAAGTATTCTTGACGGTGCTAAGTGGGATAAAAATTCAACATTTAAATCCATGAATCATTTGCTTATGAAACTTTTCTGAATGTTCGTAGTTTGTTTTTTCAATCAGAAGAATAACAAAAAGAAAAGTTTTGAATTCGTGACTCAGAAGAATGGGATGTTGGAAGAAAATACAAAAATTTGGAGTGTAGGCGATCTGGATTACTGGAGTTTTGTGATCAGGAAGTTTGTAGGGTACGAAATTAGTACGAAATTAGACTTTTCTTGAGAAAAATCATTTCCACAAGGATGTTCTTGGAATTTCATTCGATGTGCTGCGAACGATTACTTAAGATCTTGCAAAAGTCAGCAGTCCATGAGCTTCATGCAGTTCGAAAAATATTTTGAGGATCACGAAAAAACAGTCCAAAAACCATCTGGAATTGAATCTTTTTGCTCATGAATCCGAGAAATCTACCAATCGAAAATTGGGTCCGGTGCCTTCCGGACCATTTGGGATCAGTTAGACGTTAGAGCTAGATTTCCTACAATTTCAACAAGGACCACCTGCCAAAACTGCACAAAAAAGTAAGTTCATCTCTTAAAATGGTTTATCTTTTCTCGATTTTCTCCACGCCATGACGTTTTCTGTCACATCAATCAAGAGCCAAAAAAGAAGATTATGAGAAGAGAATTCTTTGCTTCTTTTCCAGCACCTTCTTCCTCCCTCCTATGCGTTCCTGAAACGTGTATGTTTGCCCGCCGGCAACGAAAACAGAAGCGTTCATATTCGATTTTGGATTGGCAAGGTTTTCCCCCATGCAATCCTTCTTAACTGCCTTCCTCTACTTCTTTTTCTCTAATTCCTTCTGGTAGTTTTGTGACGTGGCAATAGAAAAGTGGTTGAAGAAGACAAATGTTGAAAGTTTGGGTACCGAAGGGGAAAAGTTAAAGAAAAACATAAAATCCCGGAGGAGTTATGAAGGAAAAAACGAAAATATATTTACAGCGAAAAGCTGGAAAAAGTTCTCATTTCAATTCGGTTTGAAAATCTCATTACCGCCACTTTGACGCCTCTTTTCATCTGCCGGAAAGTGGCTAAAAAGAGAAGAACTGAGTCAGATTTTGGAGATGGGAAGATCTCTGAATGCTTGAGTAGAAAAGACAATTTGATAAAAAGTGGGTCATTCAGGAGATGATAGGAGGGAGCAAAGCAGAAGAAAGAGAAGTCATTGTGTATTCTACAGAAAAAAGTGTAAGATTTGTCTGTTTGCATGATGAATGCAGCCCCCCTACTCGTCTATTTATTCGAGGTCCGGAGGTTCTTGCAAAAAAAAGAAACAAAACCCACGGGGTGTGGGCGGGGAGGTTATGGAACTGAACTTGAGTCGCAAAATATTTTTAGGATTCACATGATGTAGTTCAGTCTTCAGATGATGGCAAGACTCATATAAGGTGAAATAGGCAATGGCGTCTGATGAAGAGTTCGGAGACGTTCAACAGTACATCGAGGATCTGTAATCCTGAGAAAAAAATGCGAAGAGCAGGTTGGGTGGCTTGACCATAGTGAAGTTTTGTTTAAAGTGACTAGAAACGATGAATGGATTTTCCCAGTAGTTGAGTCTCGAATCAATGTGCAGAAGCAACTCTCTGGAATCCTACAGTGTTGGCCAAAAAGGTGTGAACTTTGATGATCATCAAAGCAATTTGGTCCAAATTTGAAAAGTACGTTCCAATTACCCGAACTTTTTGGAAACTGATTTTCTATGTATAAGCAAAGTTAGAGATTATGGTTCGAAAAAGTTTTGGGTTTGCAATGACTGAAGTGAACTGGATTTTGAAACAGCGTGCCTACATGCGGGCTAACTGACTTGATTGCGGTTATAGAAAAAAGTTGTCCACTAGAAAATGAAGGTATCTAGGCGAAATGGATTCGAACCTTGGATTTTATACGAGCTCCGAGATTGAGTGTAACAGAAAAATCGAGAGGAAAGTGATGAAACAAATAAAACAATTAGATGTACGTCAAGAGTTAATGGGACTGAGATAGTAAAATCAATTGGTGATACGTGACATCGAGACAAACATTTTGATGATATCAGTTTGAAAGCTTCTTGTAGAGAGGGTTCAATGGTTCATCGAATTGGTCCGTGTCCTAAAGATGAGATTCAAGAAGAAAAGAAGGATGGAAAGGATTGCAAGGAGGAGAAGAATGACAGGAATTGAATTGGATAAAGATAAAAGGAGACGAAAAGTGTTGAAAGGGGAGAAAATGTTTCAGAAATTAAATTGTCGTCCTTGTGCTGGGGGCAATTGAAATAAAAAAGAAACGATAAAGGGTGGATAGAGGAAGTCTCGATTGTATCCATCTCTTTTGTGTTTTTTTTCTTGTCCCGGAAGTCATCCAGAAACTGTGTTTTCCGTTTCCAGCTCTCTCTCTCTGGTTTTTTTCCAAAACTTGGGTCAACAAAGGATACACGGAATGAAGACGAAGCATGTGATTTTCGCTGCTTCAGGGCGTATTTTGAACGGAACTCTTATGTGGGGATGGAAGAGCAGAGGATAGATGGACCCGCTTAGAGGCAAGAAACGAGTCAACAAGTTGTCTCGGAATAAAGGAATTCTGTAATTGCAGATGTTCGACTCTCGCAATGAAAGAGGAACAAGGAAGAGGAAGAACGACAACTTGAAGCCACCAAGTCAAGACAATGAAATAAGAGATTCAGGCGATTTCAGAGAGAGTTCTGCAAGATTCCCCGAATTACAGCCGATCACAAAATACTTGAAAGAGGGGTCTTCAAAAAGACTGTTGGTATCGATTAAAGGAAGTTAATCGTACTCAGTGTTTGATCACCGCTCAGTAAAAGTAATTAATTGACCAGAGGACGTCCAGCATTTCATATCCACATTTAAGAAAGTGTACAGTAAATCTTCTGAAAGTTGACATGATTCCCTTGTATTCAAGAAAATCCCAAGTTTATGCAAAGTTTTGATTCCAATTGTAACTTTCTGGAAATTGGGTATCAAACTTTTGATGGATAACTTTTTCACATCGATCCCAGAAGGGAGAAACTCGTATGGTAAATAGTCACAAGAAAATGGGCACAATCTTCTAACAACAGTAAGGTGTCGTTCTCGCGGTATGTGAGGGGACTGCTGATTGGCATTATTGATCGATTCCAATGTGAGGATATTTGGGAGAACACAATAAGACCTTGGTCCCTGGCAATCGTGGTTCTTGGTGCGTCTTTCAGCAGGACAATGACCCAAAGCACACATCTCTCCATATAGGAAGGGTGGGATTTGAAATTTTTTTTTTACGTCAGAAATTTGAAAATTTTGCCTACATCGCTGTCTATTTTCGACAGAATAAATAGAAAATAGACAGGAGAAGAATTTTCGTGTCGAATGTTCGAAAAAAGAGCAGGATGGAAGGCGATTTTTAAAGCTCTGAAAATGGCTGGTGAAAAACCAGAAATCCAAATCTTTTAGAGGTCATTATTATTATTTTTCGTTTTTCTCATTATGACAT